>DWHP01006258.1:0-11499 GCA_018247895.1 Parnassius honrathi | reverse complement strand
TATATATACATATATATATATGTTGTTGTGCGTGATAGAAACCGTAACGTCATCGTTCATCACGACCAAAATACTCCAATAAATCATTAAGCTGAAGAGACAATGAACCTAACGGTTGTCGGTTCTGCAGCTTGTGGAACCGACAACCGTTAGGAAAAACATGATTAATAGCGTTTCTTGGGGGAAAAAGAGGTCCATAGTGGACTTGTTTCAGCAGGGTCTGTAATGTTGATGAAAGTAACACCACCAATCGCTTAATATGGGAATGAAACCTACAACGTTGTGTCGTATTTCATACGAAAGGCTATTGGCCCTTCATTTTATATGTGTACACTGTGTGTGATATATTTTAAATGATTGATCTATTCCAGATCCTCGCTCGATGTTGTCCGAATTTAAAGAAGCTCGCCCTTCGTGGTTGTGAACTGGTAGGCGACGATGGGCTCGAGGCGGTCGCTTATTATTGCAGAGGTTTAACGCAGCTCAATATTCAAGACACTCCAGTTACATTACGCGGTTATAAAGCCGTCAAGAAGTACTGCAAGAGATGCGTCATTGAACATACGAATCCTGGATTTTGTTGAAGCAACTTACGCCTAAGATTGGTCACCATGGTGGAAAGAACAGCTGATTAAAGTCAAATTAAAATTCGAATTAAATTAAGAAAAGAGAAAAGAAAAAGAAGCAACAAGTTAATTTAAATAACACAACGGTTGAAAATTGGTAATAGAAAAAAATATATTTTCCACAGCTACGGATTGTTTAATCAATTAAGTGTCTCTCATTTTATATAAATAAATTCTTAGGTGATGTTTAAAAAACAACGATAAACATGGTAGAGCTACGCTATATTTGTACAAATAGGTTTAGCACAAGTAGGTTTCACGCTTTCAAATAATACCAGCCAGCAGCCCTTTGCTGCTGCGTTTTTGACGGTGAGTGATGATAATTGAAGACTTCTGATACTAGGCCATCCTATCTTGATTCTCAGGGATTACGACCCTTATGGGTCACATCATCTATCAGCATCTACTTACCATAAGATTGATTAAACTGACTAACAGATTGGGGTCCGTTTGCCACCAATTAAGGTCACCAAAAGGTATGGGGAAACCGAATTTCTTTTTGTATTTTAATTGTGTGAATATTCAGTTAAAATTATTATGGCTGCAAACAGGTTTCAACTGAAATAAATGACTTAGGAAACTCAAAATAATCATTAATTAAATAAAAAACCATAAAGGTTTTTTATTGAATACGAAATATATGATGTATTTGTTTTTTATCTCCGCTTAAGTTGACTCGTGAAAAGACCGTGGGATTTGAACCTTGTGAAATTCAAAATAAAATAATAAATTACATGTCACAAAATTAAATTTGATAACTCAAAATACTTCGTAAACACAAGAATAACATTCAGTCAATTGTGACAAATATTACGTGACAATATGTCGATATTAAAAGTGAAGTAGTTTCAATGTACCGGAGCATTATTACGAACAATGGAGTCAAACGTTTACGCATCAAAAATGTTTAAATTTAATAACTTATAGTTAGACTGCGAAAATAAATAATAAAAAACTTGTGAAATTGAAAAGCTAACTATAAATACAATACAGTTAAAAATTTAGCCTTCTCATAAGATATGAGAAGAAGGCATGGATGGAGCTATTTATAGAGAGTTGTTGTATGTTTGAATTTAAACGTTAATAAATCTTAACATATGTTTGGCATGAATCAATTATCGGAAAACAATAATTAAATTTTATTACAAGCAATTTGTATAATGAAAAACCTGATGAAGGCATGACTACAAAGAAATATAAAGCGTTGGAATTGAAAAGGTAATTGAATTTGAAATCTGAATACGAAGAGAATTATTTCACATTACTCAATTTATTTAAATTGAATAATGTGACGAAGAGTGACTGACACCCGAATCGATTATTAAAAAAATAACTCGATTGCAGTGAACGATTCAATAGAATATGTATTAATCAAGGGCCCAGGACATATTTGAAAATAAATTATTAGTGTTTTTGGTTTCTTCTATGATTAGGTACCCTTTTTCATTGGAAAATCATATCCACCTTGCTGGGACAACGATGAGTTATTTCGAACTTCCACCGACTTGAATCCCACGGTGTTCCACCGTTGCCGTATAAAGGGCCACAAGAACGCTTTTGCACACAATAGAGGCTCCACAGGCGTCAGCCCCCGCCAGGCGGTTTCATCCCCTATTATTCTCCTAAGGCAAGGCGCGCCATAACACAGTTGCGTCTTTCCATATTTCTCTTTTTCTATATGGGCAACGTTCCCCCCACGAGTCCGCTACACTGAAAGAGATCTACACTCACTCGGAGGTACTAGTCTTCCGACTTCTCTCTCCTACGGCTCGTTCACCGCATCACTGGTACGCTGGATTCGTGGAGCATAGGGCTAGTGGCGTCACACCAAACTAAACCTCTTCTTCCCTCACGGCTTCACTTTGTCTGTGAAGGGTAGGGTGAGGGAACGACTCTTCCATTCGAAGCGGCCCCTTGGACATCCAAGTCCTAGCTACGGTTACTAAGAAACACTGCCACGACGTACGAGTGATGGGGAGTAGATTAGATGCCTAATCTAAAGACGCGACTGTTTGAATATCGTAATATAAAATGGGTGTGGGTGCAATTTATTTTTGTCTCATTATCGACCAATTCATTTGATGACAATTTTTTTTTTAATTTACTATGCGTCGAATGACGGTTTGGTGACGATATTATCAAAAGTACTCACACACTCACACATTGTGTGTGTGACTACATTTGATAGTATCTATCATATAATCGTGCGTGAGTATGTGTGTGTGTGTGTGTGTGTGTGTGTGTGTGTGTGTGTGTGTGTGTGTGTGTGTGTGTGTGTGTGTGTGTGTGTGTGCGTGTGTGTGTGCGTGTGTGTGTGCGTGCGTGTGTGTGTGTGCGTGTGCGTGTGTGTGTGTGCGTGTGTGTGTGCGTGTGCGTATGCGTGTGCGTGCGTGTGCGTGTGCGTGTGTGTGTGTGTGTGTGTGTGTGATTAATAAAAATTATTTAAAAAGAAATTTCTCCATGAAATCCTCTATTCAAATAAGGGTAACTGACACAGTCCAACGAATCAATATTTTACAACAAACTTATAGCTCAAAGTAGTGAGAAGGACCGAGTTGAGCGTCTTCCCAATAAATGGAGTTACAACCTGAAGTAACATGCGGAAAGATAGTAGATGCAAGTAGTCCAGAACTGTACTTTGTGGCAATTTACGACCTCTGATGGACTAAAGCGACTGAGCTATAATCAAATCCATTGTACGATAGTATACCCAAAAAGATGCGCTCACTCTTTGAATTAAGTTATTATTTTTATATCGACACTAAAGGTTACATCTACATCATCATCATCATCATCATCATCATCATCAGTCTGCAGAAGTCCGCGTTGGATTAGACGTTTCATTAAGGGGAGTCGCACTTAGGTCAATGCAGTGTGGGACGTCCCTTGGCTAAATGAAGCTACGATCGGAAAAGCTTTACACTGATCACAGCATCCCCCTTCACTCCCTTAGAGTATACATAAGCACAATGTCAACAGATCATTAACATCTCATTAACATTAATAGACAGCAGAATACGCAACGACTTAGAACTTTATCAAGCCCCGCAGGTGCTACTTTGAATTGTAAACATAATCTTACGTTTGCATTCTGCTCTTTGTGAAGTAAATGTCAGACAGGTTTAGCGATAATCTGTCTACAGCCGGCGAAAATCCATTGCTTTCGGATCGCGTACTTGGACGGGCTCCCAGTAATGCTATAAAGAGGGTGACTGTAGAGTCGCCATACTTTAGGCTTAGATATTCTCCTTAATTTTAGCTTAATATTAAAAATTCATTAACAATGGTCTACTCATGGCTGTTTAATTTCGATATGAAAAAATTTGTATTTCAATGTCTTCGAAAATAATAGTCTATGAGCATTTTTAAGTGGTAGATAGTACCACGCTGCAGCTATATTATAGTTGTGACACGAATGGGTCGGCTCGAGCGGGGTAAGATCACGCTCTTACTTCTGTAAGTGTGGTATTCTGACCAGCGCAAAATAGCAGCTTAACGCTGCTAGGATCTCTTATGGTGAGAGCTGAGAACCGTAAGCCCTGGAAACGAGGCATTCAATCTTAGTTCTAAGAGGTTCTAGGAGGAGAGGACAACGCGTCTTCATTTTGCTTCTTAATTAAGGATAAATTTGGATGTCTGTGGGCCTCAGCATCCACTTACCATCAGGTGGACTTTGTGCTCGTTTGTCACTCTTATTCTATAAAAAAATGTTTGTCTGTAGGTAAAGTCCTCCTAAGACAGTGTACTTTTACTACTAAAACATTTTAAATTTTCTTTTGAACAAATAGGTCGCGAACCACTTATTTCGTTCATTTCATCATCATCATTACAGCCTATCAAATGCCTACAGCTGAACATAAGCCCCCCAGCAGCAGGCATATTTTCCACGGTAGCCAAGTTTGGCAGGCGAGTCGCAAACCACATTCAATAATTTTCAAGATGTTATTAGAAAGACGCTGCTACCCATCTCCTGAGTTGTTTCCCTCTGTAGCCAGCCTCTTACGACACCTACGAAACGATATGGGGTAGTAGACATTTTTACGTCGCCACTGCTCGGTTCGTTTACAAGTATCTCAAAGGTCAAATATAAAGACAATAAAACAAATTTCATACATGTTAGAGCCACGCTGCGGCTATATTACGGTTGTAGCACGAATCGGTCGGCTCGACTGGGGAAGGATCACGCTCTCACAGAATATCAGCGTAAAATAGCAGCCTCGTATAGTGAGTGTAGAGAACCGGAGACCCGTTTTACTGGAATCGAGGCATTCCATCCTAGTCCTCACGAGTGACAACGCACCTGCATTTTGATTCTTAATCGAGGTTAAATGTAGATGTTTATCGGCCACAGCATCCACTTACCAACAAGTGGACTGTGTTGCTCGTTCGTCATCCTTATTCTATAAAAAATAATTCAGTTATACATTTCATATGTATCCATAATTCAGTGCTGATTACGCATTTATGGCCTTCAGTGTGCCTTCTTCGGGTATTTTTGAGGCCGTGTCACAAAAGAAAGCCCAAACGCGACAGTCCAGCACAAACTACAACGGATGTCAACCCTACAGCGGAGACATGAAAAGCTGTAAATTGTAACACACGCACCAACGGATCGATCAAGGACAGACTGCTACGCCCGCGCCGACGTATGTTTTCACCGCATGTACGTATCATCATACGCAGACTTTCTGTAACTTGAATAGGCTCTCATTAGTATAATGCCTTTTCACTTACATGCCATTCAGTACGTAATGATCAACGTTCTATCAAATTGGTGCACATGCCCACAATTGGGTCGATTCACACGCATTCATCTCGAATTTTATAATGTTTTTTTAAATTATAAGCTAGTGGTTGACTGCGGTTTTACAGAACAGATTAAAAGGCTCTTTTTATGCGCTAATGTATAAGCAGCACACCTCCCTGAATGCTACAGATTTTTTCCTTCAGCAGCAAAATTTATTTGATTTATAAAAAAAGTTTAAAAAGGGATAAATTTATTTTCTGCTCTTAATTTTCGTACGCGTTTATAACATATTAAATAGCACACATTAAAGTAAGTCCATAGAATAGATATCATACTATATTATCTCACTGTTACTGTTAATAAGTCTGTCAAAAGTCTACTGCTGTACATAGGTCTCCCCGTAGATTGCATCATAGGAGAGATATATGCCATAGTTGCCACGATTTGCAAGCAGGTTGGCAACCGCAGTTTTTTTAATTTTTTAGTTGATAATCAGCTGTCCATTTCCTGGTTTGTTTCCTTATGTCACCTCTTACGACACTAACGGGACTTAAAGAGGAAGTTACAATGTCACTATACGGTCAATGTATTATTATCTTAGTCGAAACTAATGTAAGAAATATATATAAATAAATATAATATGTTATGGACCAAGTGATTGCTGATGATATGAAAATATTTTCAACAATCGCATCTCAGGCTGATGCTGAATTACTGCAGGAAGATCTACTAAGATTGGAGGAATACTGTAATATCAATAAGCTTGAACTAAACCCATCAAAATGTACCCTTATTACATATTCACGTAAGCGAAACTTAATTAATTTCGGCTATCGCCTTAAGGGTCAGAAGTTACAAAATGAATCTGTTGTACGTGATCTAGGGATTTTCCACGACTCTAAGTTATTATTTAATACTCATGTTGACAATATCATAGCTAGGGCATCTAAGGCGTTAGGTTTTGTCATGCGTACTGCAAAGGAGTTTAATAACATTAAAACAATTAAAATTTTGTACTGTACTTACGTCCGCAGTACGCTTGAATATGCTTCGCAGATCTGGAGTCCGATGTATGATACATACATTACACGGATTGAAAGTATTCAACGTAAATTCATACAATATCTTTGCTATCGTACCCATAAAAACTACCGGTCAGAAGACTATCTATCCCTGTGCAAACAACATCATCTGTTGCCTCTGATAAAGCGTCGGAAGATTGCTGACTTGTATTTTTATTGAAAATCTGTTCTGGCAATGTTGACTGCTCCGATTTGCTATTACGAATATCACTGAGAACGCCTACAGTGAACCTCAGAATGAATGCGTTACTTTACTTACCAGCTTCATCAACTAATTAAGGAAGAAATACTTTCTTATATCGGTCTAGTAATAATTTTAATAATTTATGCAAAAAGCACGATTTTGATTTGTTTAATACTAGTTATGTATCGGCAAGGCGGGCATTAAGTCGAGAGTTTTTTGTGTCGTAATTTAATTTATTTAAAAAAAATTATGTTGTGCGTTTAGCCCTGCTTTACTTTTCTTTTCTTTTCTTGTAGCTATTATTGTTTGTTTCACTTATCAATATTTATGAATGTTGTACATTTAAATTAGACACCACTTTCGTTGCTCGTATCTGTGCTATGTCCTTTAAACGACGAAAGATTATGTTAGTGTATTTCTATTACTAAGAACCTCTTATTGGATTCTTGTAATTTTAATATGTTATTTACTTAGGATTTGTAAGCCATTGGTTTTCCATAACTTAAAAAAAAACTTACCGAGTTACGGAGATAGGGTCGACCACAAGGTACCGTCAGGGGCAAGTAAATGATAGATGTGAGTAGTGTAAGAAGGTGTGTAATGTAACCTGACGTCACCGATGTAATCGGCTAACAGACCCACATGCATTGCCCTGCTCCACAAGGTGCAATCACTCCAGTGGGCTTTCACCGTTATCTAAACTCAAGTCTAACGTCACTTAGCACAAAACTATAATCGAATAGGAACGCGATCTCCTACCGGGTCACAAAATTTTATCGTTCCACCCTATAAGCAAAATTTCTTCGTACGATATCAAAAGCCACCCAAGCAACTCGTCGACGCAAATTAATAGCAAACGAAGTTAAATTAATCACTCAAACTCAAGGAAAACCTCATTGTCACGTATACGAACAAAATAAGACAATGCAAAAGAGATAATCTTAAGGCGACCTAACAATTCTAACGTAACTTCCCGACATCTAACCGATACGGCCGTCGCGGACAAAATAATGTTCCAGACTGACTGCACCGCCGCAGCCCGCTAAACGTCAAACAGGTTTATCGCCCGAGACGAGCGTTTTTTGCAAGTTTTAAGTGGATAGTATATTTTAAGGAGTAAGAAAAAACACACAGTTCACCTTATGGTAAATGGAATAGTATGATCCATGGACATTTTCATGTACCCTCAACTAATAATCAAATTTCAGGTGAGTTCACAGCCATAAGCAACAAAATGGGCTGCGGTTTTCGTTACTCATAAAAATACAGCGGTATTCTTGCGGTAGCAAAATTACATTTGATTCAATAAATAATGTCCCGTTAATGATAAAAAAATAGTGTGAAATATTCGAGTCACACTAATTCCTATTCATCTAGGTACTCGTAATCGGTGAAACAATAACAAAAGGTTGAAGGTAAAATCTGATGCAGACATGGGAACACGTAAATCTAGTACACACTTTCTATTTGGTAGGACTCTTTTACCTAAGAGTCTGTCTGAGTGGGTATCACCGTCTAATTAGGTACCACCATCTGCCACCAAATAGCAGTGGAATATAGATAGAGCATTGAGTATAGTCCCTTACGCAAGTAAAGCTGAAGGCCGCGAAGGAAGGTGCACCTTGACTTTTGATGCACTTTACCTGAGAAGGAGAAGGAGGAGGAGTAGTCCTCTACCGAGAAGAGGCCACCATGGGCGGCCGGCGCTGGTGGGGTCGCGAATGTGTGCGATGCATTGCCGTGGTTCAGCCAATATGTGGCAAGGGTGGAACAGCCTGTGGTTTTAGTAGGTGCGAGTGAGACATTACCCTTCCTTGCACCCGTAAGACGTGTATACCTAGCCATTTATCCATCTATAAAATATGTCCATGGGCTGAAGTAGCTACTTACATTTAGGTGCACTACAAATTAGCTTTTAACTACAATTTAATAACAAAAAATCAGAAAAACATGTATTCAGTGCTCACACAGCAACGTGTAATGGATACTTTGTCCCTCTCTACGACTCAATATCAAATTGAATGGGACAAGTATTGTAAATAAAGCTGTCAGTGCCGGTGACGTGCTCATGTTGTCGAATGGAAACGTTTTAACTTGGAGCATGGGGCGATAAGTCACAGCTTTATTGAATTACGGACATTCACCTTGATGATGCGTTGTTTTATTTGGCTATTTCAAAGGCAATGTCAATACTTTTGGTTCAAATTGGGCTTATTTAAGTTTCTGGTGATTGTTAGAATTTACACCGAGTACACGTTACAATGTTTTATATACTTTGAAATGTCATGTTGCAATATCATTCATAAATATCAAATTTATGCGTAGCTTTTTCTAAGTTTTATAAGCCAGTGCTTGACCACAATCCAACCCGGTGGTAAGTGGTGATACAGACTTAGATGGCAAATCGCACTGTCTTAGCGTAACAAAAGCCAATTCACTCTTGCCTTGAAGACGCCCAGATTGTATTCGGACGGAAAGATAGACGCCGGCAAATTATTCCACTCCCTTACTATACGCATTAAAAAGTCGAGTAAACCTAACTAAATAATGAAACTAAAGTTTGGTTCTAATGTGTGGAATATCGACAACAAAGGGGTGGAGACCCACCGACCGCCTGGTAGTCCGATGGTGGAAGGTAGAGGGAGGAATTGAAGCGTGCAATTCTTGCGTATACTCTTCGAAATGCATTCTATAGAATACCAAGAGGCTGGCTACCCTTCGCCTGTACTCGAGGCTGACAAGATTTGGCCAAATCAAGGTCATCAATGAGCCTCTTAGCTCTCTACTGAGTCTAACGTCGCCAGATTTCATTTTGCAGCACCAGCCCATATGTAACAGCGGTACTCCATGCACGACCGGATTTGGGCTTTATATAAGGTAAGAAGCTGCCTCAGCGTGAAATACCGCCGCACCATAATCTTACAGAGTATAGAGGTAATTGGAATTGGCCAATAGTTGGTAGGGTCGGTACGGATATTTTTCTTAGGAACAGGCTACACATTGGCCAGCTTCCAAGATTTAGGCACTATTCCAGTTCTGAATAAGAGGCCGAACAAGCGCGTCAACACAGGAGACAACTCAGGTGCACAGAACTTTGGAACTATAGCCGGTATACCATCAGGTCCACTAGCTTTGCTCACGTCCAGACTTCGCTACGTTTTAAGAACCTCCTTGTTGGTGATACGGACCTCTGACATAGAGCTACCGCAGTGAGGTAATTGAGATGTTACGCTGTTGCTACTGCTCAGACGTGAACTGGAAGCAAAAAGAGAAGCAAATAAATCCGCTTTCTCCTTAGGAGCATGCACCAGTGAGTCATCAGGTTTTAATAGCGGAGGCAGTGTAGACTGACAGAAGTTTGTCTCGACCGCTATGGAAAAACCAAAAAGTTCTACTGCCAGACGGTTTGACAGAGAGCTTTGTACCGATACGTTTAATGCGGTTGAAACTGGCAAAATTTTGGTGGCTTGGTTAAAGGCACTTTTCTTATGGCTAACATCCGGAGCTCTTCGGAAGTCTCGAGCAACGACCCAGGATAAGTACGCTATATGCTTGTGCTTTTCTGCATGAGCGCACTTGGCGTGGAACCATGCGCGACACGCCAGCAAAAGAGATGAAATACTCCATTGATTGACGTGTCACATTGGTTATGGTCAGTATAATAAATACTAAAAATCTTACTACCGAATTGGTTAGTTATCATGTGTCAAAAGTTTATCAATGTAATGTGAGTCTTGCACACAATTTTTAGACAGTTCTGGAAAGAGACTAATAATTATGTGTCAGAATATTCGCATCATCGGACATAATCTACCCCAAGTCGAAATACTCTTGGCTCGCTTGAAGCTTGATATAAATATTATTGTTTTGACAGAATGCTGGCTAGGAGCAATTACTAGATAATTGAATTGAGACATTAAATAATTGTACCGCATATGGTACTAAAAATAATAAGTCACAAAATGAAGGAGTTGTTGTTTATATAAAAAGCGATATTATGGCAACTGTACATGAGCCCCCCGGTTTTGAAGGCAACTGTCTGATTATTAAGTTCGAAAATGAAACTAAAATTATTGCTATCTATCGTCCACCTTCATATCTTTCATATCAAAACTTTTTACAAACTATTAATGACATATTAGAACCTTTGAATAATTTTACTAATATTATAGTTACGGGTGACATGAACATAAATATAAATACTACAAATTCGAAACCCGACTGTGATAAATATCTGGATTTTGTGGCTTATCATGTTGACAGTAATAATAAATATATAGGAATTTTCTTGGACTTCGCAAAGGCATTCGATACCGTCTCTGTCCCGATACTATTAGCAAAAATGGAAAAACTGGGTATCAGGAGTATATCTCTGAAGTTGTTCACAAGTTATCTATCAAATAAATCTCAGCTTGTAAGAATTGGAAGTTTTACCAGTAAAAATACCAATATTAACTATGGCGTGCCTCAAGGTGTTATACTTGGCTCTACATTGTTCCTCATATATGTGAATGATCTATCAGGGCTTAAAATGTGCAACTGTAAAATGGTTGCCTATGCTGATGATACTGTTTAACTGTTTCATGCACCCTCCTGGCATGAATGCATTGGTTTAGCACAGATATTATAGCGAAATGTTTAGTTGTATGGTACAAGAGTAAGGCAAGAGAGATATTCCATAAATGTGACACACACTTGTATTAATATTCAAAAATTAGTAAACGTAATATTTGAATTTGAGCATAGAATGTATTAGTAAACGTAAGAGCCGTGGTAACTCAAAGAGCCGTGGTAGCTCAGATGGTTAGCACTCGCAGTAATTTTCACAGTACGCGAGCAAACCGGGTTCGATCCCCGCCG
>DWHP01006257.1:0-11501 GCA_018247895.1 Parnassius honrathi | reverse complement strand
CTCACACTACCCTTACACCACGCTGACTAAGCCTTGTAGTAAACCCTACTCCTGAACTGGGTAAGTTGTTTGAGTTACTAGCCTTATAATAAATTTCCATAGACCATTCGGGTCCTCCCCTTAGTTGCCCGTCTAACTGGTTTGCTATGGGCCCCAATCCAGTCGACCCAAGTCTGGGCAACTCTGGGCCGTAACAGCATGCCAACTGCAATTTTTATCATTATAAGTTATGATCAGAAAGACGCTGCTGCCCATCTTATGTAGATTTCTACTTCTGTACATGAATTTAGTTCTTCTCACACGATCTCCGTGAATAGAACTACATTTATGAAATTTCGAAGTCTACTCGAACATAAAAAAATTCTGGTATATGGTGGTAATCAATATTCAATGGGAGCAATATTAATAAAGATAGTGAAATAAAACCTTATTTTATCAAAACTATATCAACTTTTATTATGAATATTATGTACTTGTAAATAACGCATATCCGATTCCAGAACAATTTCCCGTTCATAAAGACACATCGGAAGATGTGCCCGATATAAAAAAGGTGTTGCTTGGCTTATGATATTTATGCGATTCTGATAAACTATCATATGTGTTTATATACCCTATAATATTGCGTATATAGACATAGATATCAAAGTGTCACTACAAGTGATCCAGATTTGCTAATTTTAGTACGAAATAGTATTATCGATATTTCTAAGTTCAAGCCAACTCGAGCAAAGCCACGGGTAAAAAGCTAGTACATAATTAAGTTCGATGTGCGTGCGACCAAAATATACCCAAAACAGCAGGGACTGGCTGAAAACCAGTGCTAAGCATAATGCCCAGCGAATACTGAGCCTGTTCCCGTTGCCTCACTTTATACTCGTATATTTAATAATAGTAGTTAATTAATTTTTTCATTGTAAATGTTCATTTTTTTATTGATTTTTTTGTTTTCATATGTATCCAATCATTGTGTGGCAATAAATATTATTATTGTTATTATTGTTGTTGAAATATTTTATTTATGATTTTTGGCATACTGCAATTTTTCGTTAAAATGACTGAGGTCGTGTCTTTTCTAAACAGTGTAGATTTTTTGTTCCTTAAACAAATCTAAACTGAATAAAAGGTTGACTTTGACTGTGACTTATATTTACAACAATCTTGAGGAAATTATATCTCTTTTCCGGAAAAACTACTTAATTCTTTTAAAACTTATAGAAAATTCGATACTTCCCAAACAGGAAAATCGACCTGTTTAAAGCTAATTGCTGCTAACAAGACTGTACAAAAGCGCGAATTAAAAAGGTTTTTAAGTCCTCTCATATCAGCAGTCTTTCTTTTGCGTAAGACGAAGTTCTAGCTCATTAAGGACTCCAGTCTTGTACGCTTAATTAAGCACTCTTTAGTTGGATTCAAAGAAACGTTTTCATAACTACAAGTCACGTTGGTTCTTGCAGTAGTTTTATAACATAGCTTTTATTTTTAAATATGATTCTAAACTTCTGAAGTTAATTAATAATAATTGCATTAATACGCGAAAATCGAAAATTTTCGTATTGTTTTTAGTATTATTATTAAGGGACAACGATAGAAGACAAGTCGAAAGAGATTGAGGTAAGGAGAGTGGCCTATGTCCAGCAGTTGGCTATTGAAGAAGGTATAGCTAAAATATAATAAAAACAGTTTGGCGGCGCGTACGGCAGCTACTCGAGCGGCCTTGACTCAAGGTACCGTAACAGAATAAAAATGTTTGTCATGAAAACTAAACACCTCGCGACTCTCAAACTGGACGGGCAACGGGCATTTAATTTTTATACAGGGAGAAAAACGTTGGCTGAGTGTACAACTTAACATTTTTTAAATTAGTCGTAGAATATTTGATTCAAATTAAACTATTTAATTGTATAAAGCATGTCATCTGCAAGAATCATGAGCAAAAACTAACATAAAAAGGTTCTTCCTGATATTATGAACATACTGAGTTTACGTTTTATCCACTGTAACTACTACGAATGAGTTCGAATGGAACGATGGTAACCGAAGGACTTATTTTCCAAAAATACCTATAGGGTAATAAGTATTCAAAAATTTTTTTAAAATATTACAATTTTGAAAATAAATCCCTACAAAAATTCTTAGTGTTACCCTAAGATATACATGACTCTAACAAACCATCCCATAAACCACTTCTGTAAAGAGTACAATCCTGTTCTTTTTGTAACATCCCGTGTTTTTTTCCTTTGTGATGTCAAATAGTTTTTTTTCTTACTTTCTTTAGCACCACAATTACAAACTATTCTGAGGCGTTATAGAGTACCACGAAATATAATGCTACTAACTAAAAATATAGTGAAAATGGTATGTAAGGAGCCGTCTCTTGGCGATCGATCCTCTCTGCCTATCCCACATAGGAAAACGTAAATCTAGTGGTAATGTATAAGTCTTTTTGTTTAGTGTATATTTTACAGTTTGCAATAACATTATAAACTAAATTTTACTAATCCAAATGCATTTGATAAATTAATCGATTTTTACTCGTTCACTTGTTAAGCCTACTTAGCCGTGGTAGATTTTTTTTAATTTTATTATCAAAACTACTACTAATATCGTGCATACTTTTCACATTTCTAAAATGAGTAGTTTTGAATTTGAACATATAACCCTTATGAAAATATCACTTTAAAGCTGAATATTTTGCAAATGGACCCCTTAAATTGGACAGACGTTGTTCCATGCACCCAATATTTTTGAAAAAAGTTTATGGTGGTGAATCTATGGATAAAAACAAAATAACGTGTCAGAGGAACCCAAAATAAAAATGTTTCTCAACATTTCGTGTCATAATTTGTTGACGTGGTTAATATGTACATAACCATTTTAAATTACAGATTCGTAGCATCCGGGATCTTTAAGTAGAATCGCGGACGGACGGACGGACGGACAGGAGGAAACTCTACCGGTTCTTTGTTATTTAATTACAAAACCCTAAAAACCGGCTTCGAAAAACTACTATTCTCTAGCCTACTTAGTTTGAAATTGGCTTTAGCTGTGCATGAACTACAGTAGCTACTCACCATCTGGTTAAGTTTGTGTGTCAAAAATTAATACAACGCTTTTTTAAAGATATAATATGATTACAAAGTAAAAAAAATCTTACTAACGTTACTAATACTTTTATATTTCCATTTTTTAGAAACTAAACTCTTATTTTATATTTATATAGACAATTTTGTAAACCAATTTCAACATACTGTTATAGTAGAGTTGGTGTTCATCTTTGCTATGAATATCAAAAACCTTACTCAGGACAAATTGCACCAATGTGTAGTCAAATAACACCCGAATTAATGCTATTTACGAGATTAACATAATATAAAATAAGTTCAGGAATAATAGACGCTTATTCGTAGCATTCGATCCGTGAAGCGCCTCTCGCTTGCGGGGTTGAAAACTGTTTTGCTGTGCAGCCTATTTACTGAACTCTGAATCGGGGGAATTAAGGAATAATTTTACGGCCTGGTAATTTTCTTAATATTAGTAAAGAAAACTTGCCAAAGTTCTTCATATACTGGTATATTACTCGCATCGCAATAAAATAAAAACTAAATTATTCATCATGTTGCAACATGATTTATAAAACAAGAATCAAAACATCTTTAAGGGCTTTTGATTTTTAATTTCGTTAGAAAGCAACATTTTCTTTCATTTACAACAGAAAAAATGACTATTTTTACAGAAGTAATGATGGCAATCGAACTAAAAATCGACTTAATGGTAAGTGTGCTCTGTAGCACCTAAAGGTTACCCATTTGTGTTGTATTCATAACACTGGACTCTTCCAAATAAGAAACCTTATTGGAACAAAAAAAATTAAAAAAAGGGAATGAGGGCATCATTTATAGTAGTCTCTATTTTTATTTCTAAATAAATTATATGAATATAACTTTACTCGCTGTGCTGTCAGTTGATTTATGGGTATGTGTGTTGACATGATAACAAATAGCTGAAGCAATTAATCAATTAAGCTGTCTTTTTTCTTTTTTTATAGAAGAGGGGCAAAACGAGCATACGGTTCACCTGATGTTAAGTGACTACCGCTGAACATGATCAACTGCGACCCCAAGGGAATTGCCGGTACGTCGACGGCCTTTTACAAAGGATTAAGCGCTTTTCTTGAAGGTCCCTAAATCGCATCAACCCGGAAAAATCGCCGGTGGTAAACTATTCCACAGACAGGTCGCGGTATGCACAGGTACGCGGAAGAAAACTCCTAGTGAAAAGTACAGTGGTGGACTGCCAAGCATCCAGATGGTGTGGACAGTATCGGGAGGTTTGCCGCGTAGTGCGTCCATGAAATTTGTTGGCTAGGAATAACCCGAACAATTTCTTAGAGCACTCCCCGTGGTATACGCGAAAGAAAATGCAAAAAGATTCAACATCTCTTCGCAGCGCCAATGAATCGAGCCGATCGGAAAACACTCGGTCGTCGACGGTTCGACCCGCTCTGCACTGGATGCCGTCAATTGGAAGAAGCTGGCACGGGGCAGCCCCAGCCCAGAGATGGGAACAGTATTCCACGTGCGGCCGAACCCGCGCCTTGTAAAGTTGCAGGCGATGTGCCTGCATAAAATACTGTCCCGCTCTCCTGAGCACGCCAAGCTTTTTAGAGGCCAATTTTTTTGTCTTACAAAAAGTTTTCACTTACCCTTTGCATGATCCGTATAAAAATACATCAACGAAATTTTTATTATTTACGTGATATTAATGAACGTCTACGAATTTCCTGTAAAAAATATATAATAATATGAATCCGTAATAATTATAAAAATGCAAGTTATTTTCCAATCAGACATAGGAGTGGTATTCAGAAAAGATTAAAAAAAATTTCGATCTTGAAAATAATACAATCTACATCAAAACATTTACATACCACGTCTGTATAAAGAAAGACATATTTGACTACTTATCTATTTATTGCAACCCTAAGATATGTACGACCCTAACAAACCTTGATGTAAACCACCACTGATCTAAACTATCCTGAGGGTCGCCCGCGTAAACCAAGAAGTATAATATTCTTATTATAAGTATATAATTTTGTGAGGCTATATGATTATTTGAATACTTTGAATAACTACCAACTTTAAAAATAAGCGAAAGCAGTAAATAAGTAAGTATGTAGAAAGGATCCCATCTGCCTATGCCGCATAATCAAAAAATGAAGTTATAGTAGTAATGCACATAAGTCGTTTTCTTCATAAAAAATTTATTTTGTACAGTTTAAAATAACATTACTTTAAATACTTGTTAAATAACTTTCTATAGAGTTGTTATTAAAATTTTACTAACCCAACTGCATGTTTAAGCTGGTCGACTATGTTAACGAATAACGTAAAGTTTTTGATTTTGCTTAGTTTTGATAGTTTCTTTTTAACTTATTTATATATACTAATACTGTGTATACTTTTCACATTTTTTTAAAACAGTGGAATAGGTGGAGCGAGAAACATGACTCTAAATGAAAAATAACCCTTTGAAGCTAAATATTTTGCAAACGTGCCTCCTAATTGAAAAAATGTAATTCCACCTACCTATCCATACCTCACACGATGAAATATACAGGTAAAAAAAATTATCCTCCCTTCATCCGTATAGGAGGTTCCCAAAATAAAAATGTTTTTTAAGATTTCATATACATAACAGTTTTGTGTGGGTGATTAATATATCTCTGGTCTCTGAGTAAAACAGCGGACGGACTGACTGACATGGCAAAACTATAACGGCTCCTTCAATTATTTTATTGAATCAATTCACTTCATTCATTTTCATTGCGATCATTTTGGATTCCCTGGGCCTTCTCACACGGCCTCATAAGTTTAGCTCAAAGTCGCGCAGCAAGCTATAGAGAAGTTCCCTGCGTGATAAACTTAGAAATGAGGATATCCGCAGAAGAATCAAAGTAGCCGGATTTGTAATCCAAAGTGGCAATGAGTCATCCATATAGCTCGAAGAACTGACAACCGATGGGAAAAAAAGGTTTTCGAGTGGTAGCTTCGTACCGGTTGGCGAATTGTAGAGCGCTCCCCGACTAGACGTACTGACGATCGGTACGATATGCAGGAAGTCGTTGGATGCACGTGGCTCAGAACCGTGCTATGTGGAATTCCTTGGGTTTAGTCCTTCAGCAGTGGATTTATAAAGGGTTGTTATGGTGATAATAATGATGAAGAGTTCTTTGATGAATATGAATGCAACGCATAAACTCAACATACAAACGCACCTAGTATCTAATCATAAACGACAATCATTATATACGATGTTGTTAGTATACCGCTCTCTGTGCAATTTTAATAAAAAAATAATTTATTGAAAGTATTTAATTTTAAAATTCGTTCAATCCCCGAAATTTTATATTTTCGTGGGAACCAACTTAAAGAATAGTCCATATTATACGAATACATAATGCTTTGAGAACGTCGCAAGTATAGCGACACTTGAAGTTGTTATTTATGAAACCGTTTGAGTCAGAATATAAAAAAGGGCTTTATCAGTTGCTCCATCTCAACATCCCAACTTTTAATGCCTGGTAAATTATTAGAATACTTAATTTGTCGTTAGTTTTTTTAAATAGTAATATTTTGGTGTCGACCCTTAATTGAAAGCATTCATAAGTTTTATTTTGATTTGCAGACTTACATAATTCATAAGGTAGTTTAGTTGATCAATCTTTGCTGCTAAAACCCACTAAACTGAACTGGCAGATCAGGGAGTACAGAGCAACCATGCCTTATATGTTTCCATGGCATTTACTGCCTCATTATAAACGATGTCATCCTGTGGGACACCGTAGTAGTATAGACTATCAAAACATTTAATTTGGTTTGAGTCTGGGTACAACAATGTTTGAGGAAAGGCATTTTATTATATAGGGAGAGGCTTTATGCCAGGCATTATGTGCATGTGCTAAAATTTAACTATAATAAAAACTAAGCTTTATTATGTAGTGACCGGAAAATAGATCAACAAAGACGGCTTTACTCTTGTTACAAAGAGACGTCGGTCGAGACCCGTCCGTAACCAGGGTGAGACCGCCAAAATAACCGCAAGTACTACTTTGCGTATTGTGGAACACAGCGCAGCCCAGGATGGTAAAGCATTTTGAATCTTTATGGCGGAAACATGTAGATGTCGGAAAATTTATCAATAAACAGTAAAGATTTATTATTCAGGTTCATACATAATTATAAATTATTTTCTATAATTTAGCAGGATTTCACTGAAATAAATAAACAAAGCAATAGTACTAGGTTGTTTGAAGCATTATTTAACGGAAAGGTTGGAAGGGGAACCGTAAAAATAATATAAAACCAGACAATGGAAAACCGCGTTATATGAATACTGAGAAAACAAAAGAAAACGGCTCGTACTTTTCAAATACAGGTAGGTAGTTGGTTCGGTAGCAATAAAGTTCGGTCATATAGCTATACTGTACCGTTGCCACTTGAATGGCCAACTAATATATACTACATGATCATCTTTATCTTTATATATAACATTCCAGAGTACGTGTGTTCGTAATTCTTCTGCTCCTTAATGACTCGACGGATTTTGATGAAACTTGTATAGGGTACTTATTGGGTCACCTGGATTGTTCTTGATAGGTGCAACTCTTGTCAAGAGTCATTTTAAGGCTTTAGTATACACGATGAAAATAATCTCACTCTAGATTTAGAGTGTTTCATTCGTGTTATATTACGCGCTGCACTAGAAAGTGACAAGGGTTATTTGTTATACGAAACAAGTGAAGCGACAGATGAAAAAAATTAAGTACTAACGTTGTTATGATCTGCTTTCTCAAATATATTTACGATTTCTGTAATATGTATAAAATACATCAAAATAATTTGTTAAATCTACTTTATGCTATATTTGCATCATTCTCAATTGTGGGGAGGAAGAATGCCTCGGTAATTATTGAAAATGTAATGAAATAAAAACTCTTTATTTTTCAACGTAGGAAATTAAAATGTCCTTTTCGAATCATCGACATGATATTAATGTACTACTTTTTCAAACTTAGTTTCCTCCGTCCTGATAAGAAACTTCGAAATATAATACTCCGCAGGTATTCTCTTTTTGGTATTTTTAAAGCTAATAATACATTATTTTTAATCAAAATTGAAAAGGAGTTGTAGTAAAAGTATTTTTCTTCGATGACAAAATTACACAAAAAAAAAGTGCATTAAGTACATATTTTTTTGTGTAATTTTGTCATTGAAGGGTAATAAATGTGTTTTAAGCCCGAGCAGGCCAGTTTAAAGTATATCCTCGATCACTTGAAACAGAATTCCGCCTATAGACAATACCTTCTGGAGATAATATTAAGAGATAATACGAGATAATGACAGTTATTAGGATATATTAGGGGATAATTCGAGATAACTGACTAAAAATTTCATAGTACCTAGTAAACCGAGTTTGATAAAATGCCCGCACCAATAAAATAGGTCTCTACAGTGCTAATTACCTACCACTAACTATACCATCATGTGTTTCACAGTGAAGGCAAGCGTCGTGGGACTAAAACTACAATACATGGTGTTTAAAAAGTAGCGTGACACGTTATCTTTCATATACTAACAGTGACCCGCCCGGCTTAGTTTACATTAATATAGCATTATTTAGGTTTAAAATAATTGAAGCGCATTTATTTTATATTTTTTGAAAATTATTTTACATAAAATGTAGCCTCGATTACAACTGGCATTGCATTTAATATGTTCCTGCCATATTATTACAATTGGTTCAATGATTCCCAAGATTAGGACGGACAGACATTCAGACACAAATTTTATATATTGTAATTAATATCTCAATGGCAAGCAAATAAATCCCTCAGCAACCTACCGACCAACTGACCCCTAACGACCTGCCCCGTTCTTACGACATATATACTGCGTCGTTCCAAAAAAAACTCACAGAATATTGCTTTTGTACGTAGAGTAAGGGCATGCATAATCTTTCATGCACTAATCTATTAATCTATTGCAACCTATAAAATATCTAGGCTTCCCTCACAGATTTCCTCAAAGGGAAGATTTTTTCCATAATTGTCACGCTTGGCATGTGGGTTTGCATCAGTAGATTTAATAGCTTTGAGTTGTTGTCATAAAGAGGCTGCTGGCTATCTCCTGTTTTAGTTTACCCCTGTCGCCTTTTACAAACTCACAGGACCTTATGGTAGTAAATATTCTTATACCGCCAGCATAGGGTTATATAACGATTAATTATTTACCTAGCCCATTAACAAAATAGAAGATATTAAGGGTAAGCGAATACCTGACCTTTTTTTTATTAATAATAATCGTATTTACACCAGACGCGATACCTACTACCATATATATATAAACAAATTCAGAGCAGTATGTACGTGCATTTGTATTTTCAGTTTCAGTTAAGCTTACTGCGTCCGTTATTCCAATAAAATTTTCTGCATTTTATTGACTCGGATATCGGAAAAAGTTTTATTGGCTTTAGTGCGGGAAAGTTTAAAAACTTACCAAGTTCATTTTCTGTTTATGATATGCTTTGGATCGCTCTGAATTAAAAATTATATGATCGTTATTATATTTTTCGAACATTGTTAATGAGTGGCTTATATGCCAAAATACCCATCAGTCATCCATATCATCTGGATGCTTGGCGGTCCACTACTGTGCAATTTACTAGGAGTTTTCTTCCTCGCGGGACTTCTTCGTGGAATTCTTAACCACCGGCAAATTTTTTGGACTGATATGACTCAGTGACCTTCAAAAATGAGTTTACTTCTTTTTAAAGAGCGCAGTCACTATCGTAAAAACTAGTCTTCTTTTACCTGACTCCTTAAGAATTTTTTCTCTTATCAACTTTATTGCGTTTTCAAAAAATTTCATCTAGTCCTAACCAGTATCTTAATTTAGCATTCACCAAAGTACACCTTTAGGTCACTCTATCAAACCCAAAGGTAAGATCTCATCATAACTAACAAAACGAAGCCAAACTCTAGGTACACCTAGTTCTATTCTTCGAGTAATTCCATTAGCAGATACCGAAGTACACTTCAGTTCACTCCATAAACTCCAAGACGTATAAGTATATTTATATATAAATCCTACGTACTTTTAGCAAAATAATATATTGTAATGAAAATCTGAGATTATATGTATACTGTAAATTAATAATAATATCTTACCTTAGTCAAGTACGTATCAAATTTGGTTTTTGGAATATTTTGTATTTCTACAGCGGTCGATATTTTTCATCACGAGCCGCTGTAAACAAACGATACAGTACAGCTCACTCACGACGGCAGCCGAGCCCGGAGTGTATTATCTTTCTGATAATTTACTTTTTATGACGACCCCATATCTTTTCTAGAAACAGAGAAATAAAACAAAGGACGGGCCTGATAAAATCTCAAAATAATTTAAAAAACTTTGGTTGCATACCATGTTGGTTATAGTTGCAAGCATTGTGGCATTTTAAGGTTTATGTTCAGTAATTAAATGTTTATAAGCTTATAGTGTAAAAATATGTATCCACTATATTATATATTCGAAATATTCACTAATTTCCAGTTGGCTTCTTTTCCGTGATGTCCCTTTTAATGCAGTTGAATTCAACGTTCTACTCATTACAAAAATGGGAAAGTAATTAACAGTCTCATCACTATCAAGTAACTTTACCTTTTTTAGCGGTATATGTCTCATAAAAAAAGTACTTTACTGTATTTGTTACTTTTTGAGAATAGATGTCGATGTCTGTAGGTCACAGCGGCTACTTGCCATCAGGTGGATTGTGTGCTCATTTGTCACCTTTGATGTCGATATCAAAAAGATATTTGTGAGGCGACCACTTACTCGTACAAAAGGTACGTCGCATGTTCGCTTTTATTTAAAAAAAGTAATCAAAAGATAAAAGAGCTTGTAGATGATTTTTGGCAACAAAATATTGTTTGAATGAAAGGAAAAGGGACTGAGGCTTAATTAAAGGGCAAGTTGCGTAATGAACTAAATAGTATGTTGTTCTGTTAATGCTACAAAATTTGTTCACAAAAGCTACTGTTTTTGGTTTAAAGATATTTATATTACTTGTTAATGAATGTGTTAATTTACGTAGATCGTAAACCTAAACATTAAGTATAAGTATTTTATTCTAATAATGAATGGAATGTGTAAAAAATAACGAAATATCTACTAAAAATATCTAATTATAGTGTAATTATATATAAACAGGAAATATATTTTACTTGGATCAAAAACATGTTAAACGTCCATGTCACACCTATGCCCGTAGTGGTTGGGAGCACAAAGCTCAAAGTTGTTGACGAGTACGTCTATCTGGGACAAATAGTCCGACTAGGTAAGTCCAACTTCGATCGAGAGATCAATCGACGGATTCAACTCGGCTGGGCAGCGTTCGGGAAATTACGACACATCTTCTCGTCAGGTATACCTCAAAAC
>DWHP01006256.1:0-11502 GCA_018247895.1 Parnassius honrathi | reverse complement strand
ACATTATTCCTAATATATTTGATTTCCTCCCGTATCGTGGATGTAGTTGTAATATATAAATTTTACAATACAAACATTCAAACCCGAAACAAGTATTTGTAGGCCATATAAACAAATACTTTTTTCGTGCGGGGTTCGAACCCACAACGCTCAGATCTACACTTCATTGCTAAGCCATTGCGCGACGGAGCCACCGAAGCGTCAAAACTGTTGAATACTACGTACTTGTAAATACAAGATCTAATATTACGCTTTATATTTTGGCCGGGAACATAACAAAAAACGATATGATTTGAATTTAGTGGCAGTTTATGTGGGAGGTTCATGATCAGTAATTAACCTATGACGGGTACAATGCTAATATTTTTTTTTCTTTTGGAGGGTTTTCGAATACTTACAGATAGACAGATTGTTGTAGAGAACATATGCGTCTAGGAATTATAGCCAGTTCCCCGAAGACTGGCTTACCGTGTAGAAAAGCGATCACCCAAATATGAGATAAACACAAAAAATCTAGACGAAAAACTTAAGACTACATTCGAGTGGCATTCGGATCTACGACGTAGCAGACGAGTACAAGTGGAAGTACCTACAGTTCGCCTGTACAAGGGCGACACTAAAAGTCTTAGAACGGGCCACTTGTAAACTATATAATAAAAAAATAAGTTCAAAAAATGGAACTCTTTGCCAATATTATTGTGTGTATATTTTATTAATATGTCATTTGTTTACGATTTGACGGCAAATTAAAAAAATTGTGTCACGTCAGCATGAATTTATCATCATTAATTCTGTACCTGTTTGTGATTAGGAAATAAATATAATTTCTATTCTAATTTAACGCGAAAATTTTCGTAAAATTATTTTTATGACTTTCGAGGTCATTTAAGTCAACAAGAAAGTTATGACAGAGTTCGATTGGCCTTTCACTATGAAGCCCCATCTCGTGCCACTATTTACAACCGGTTTAATGAGTTTAAACGTGGTCGCACTAATTTCATCGATGATCTGTGAGGGATGGCCTTCTACGGCGACGACTAAAGATAACATCAGTGTTGTGGGACGTATGATAGAGACTGACGAAAAAGTCACTTATCAGCAGATTCGGACAAGCTTAGGCATCGGTATGAGTCAAGTGCACAAAAACCTCCATGAACACTTAGCGGTCAGGAAGCTTTGTGCCCGGTAGATACCTCATAATTTGACAGAGGCCCAAAAACTTCGTCGTATTGATTGTTGTCGTGAAATGGTTCAAAGATTTAACGACGAGGACTCTAATGCTGTGTTCGACATACTTACGGGTGACGAAAGCTGGATTTATCGTTATGATCCTGAACTAAAAGACAGTCTGTTGTCTGGGTGTTTCCTTTCGAGAAGTTGTCAACTAGAGTGAAGATAGGTCGAATCGTTATAAAATAGATGGCGACCTCGTTCTTCGAAAGAACAGGTCATACGCAACAATTGTTTTAGACTAACGAAAAACAGCTACTGCAGAGTGGTACACTAGCAATTGTTTGCCATTTGTTTTGAAAACATTTCGGGAGAAACGGCCTCGCAGTAGGATCCTCCTTCATCACGACAATGCGTAGTCGCACACTGCCAAGCAAACAATCGACTACTTGGCGACGTCAGACGTGGAATTACTGGGTCACCCACCCCAAATCCCCGACCTCGCACCTTGCTTTTTTATTTATTTCAGAAAATAAGAGAAAAACTTCAAGGAAAACGTTTTATTCACGCCGTAAAAGCAGTGGCTGCATTTCAAAATGTCGTCGAAGTGACCCTTAAGGACGAGTGAGCAAAGTGCTTTCTCAGTGGTCCCATCGGATGCAGCGATGTATTGATGTAAAATTTACATTGTAAATGGACACTATTTTCAAAAGATATAATAAAACTAATAACTTGCTAGTTTGTTCAGTTTTCGATTTTCTAAGAACTTTCAGTGTCACCCTCGTAGAGAGAGAGAGAGAGTTTAACATTCTAAAAAAGAGTATGAATGTTCGGGGATTTAATCAGGATTAAAAACTTTATTGTAAATACCTTTGTATTCAATTGAAATCTTGATAACAAGGGTTTACAATCATTGCGAGTGGCCAGTGAGGACATATGAATCGGAGACGTGGCCCTTTATTTGACCGTATGAGGAAGCTTAAGGTCGGTCAGTGAGCTATGCAGAGGGCTACGCTCAGTTCTCTGCGTGACCGAATACATAATGAAGATATTCAAAGTATTTTTTATAGAATTAGAATGACAAACAAGCATACATCTGAAGCTACAAGCACATAGACGCCCACATCTATCCTCGATTAACAGTCAAAATGCAAATGTTACCCCTGAGGACTAAGATCGACTAAGATGGAATAGTTTTCAGTAAAAAAGGTCTCCCGTTTTCAATAGTCACCACATAAGACATGGCTGCATTAAGCTACTATTTAACGCTGGTATTCTGTGAGAGCGTCAAAGACGTTTTATAGGTAGAGAGCGTGTTTCCTTCTTGGTCGAACCGACCTATTCCTGTTTCCCATAATATTTCTGCAACGTGGATCTACCAGTGTTACCAGTACAGTGGAACCAGAGTAAGTGACAGAACCCATCGGATCAGTAAGCTGGAGTACCTATGTGCCGAACATGTAAGCAAAGTGTTGAGCAAGCTCCAAATAGTTTACTATCAAATTAAGGGAATGACGCCCGTGTAAGATACGCAGGAAGTCGATGGGTGCAAGTGGTCTAGGATCGTATTTTGCGCCATTTCTTGGGGAGGACTTGGCTCAGTAACAGCTTGTGAAATTTTATCATATTTAGTACCGGAAGATATTGCTTTTTGGAGTAGGGTTGTCCAGAATATGATATTTCGGATATCTAATCTCTTCGGATATTCGGTTAACAATGTTAAATATTTTTTTAAATATATGCATCACAATTTTTTAAAGTTTTAAGTTATAAAATCAAAATTATATGTCAAAAGTAAGCCGTGAACAATTTGGGTGTGATCTTTAAGCCGCCTCAAATGTTCTATTTATTGACAATAAATTAGGCTATAACGCTCGAAAATAATTTTTTTTTCTTTTTTATAAATAAATATAGACTTTTTGTTCCGAATACTCGACTTACGGTAACCTAGTGAGTATGAACATCGCGTAACATAACCACGTCGCCAGCTCACCAAATTCGTATAGAAGTTGCGTATAACTGTAACCGGCCGATTAATATAATAGTTTCGTTTGTATTCAATGAGGTATGTAATACGTCCATAACTGGACGACCTCCGATGCAAATCACTGCAGCTACGGCTTCGTGCTTGGTTTATTTTTATGCGGCGCAATACGGCGAGGTGTCGATTCGACACGACAGTTTTGTGCTACAAATGTTTTATAATTGGAGTTGGACGTTGGACTCAATACAGGGGCGCGCTATGAGGCTAATTGGTGCCTTTAGTTTAGTTAAAATTAATCTTGTCTTCATCGAGCTCAGGCGCAGGGTAGCCAACTTCCCGGTGTTCTACAGAATGCATTTCAAAGAGTGTTCACAATAATTACACGCCTTAATTCCGCTCTCCACTTTCCCCAACGGCTAATCAGGGGGTTGGTAGGCCTTCAACCCTTTGTTGTTGATATTTAACGGATTCGAATCGACTGGTTTGCTTCGTCTTTTATAATGATTTTTTTATAGGATAGGGTGACAAATGAGCACACAGTCCACTTGATGGTAAGTGGTTGCTGTGGTCCATAGACATCTCCATCTATCCTCAAATTGAAATCAAAATGCAAATGCGTTATCATCCACGAGGACTAAGATGGAATGCCTTGTTTCCAGCAAAAAGGGTCTTCGGTTCTCTACACTCACCATTCGAAACACAGCAGTGTTAAACTGCTATTCTGTGAGAGCGTGGTCCTTCCCCGAGTCGAGTCAACCCATTCGTGCTACAACTATACTACTAATATAGCTGCAGCACGGCTCTACCACGGTGTTCAGCAAGGGAGTGGAATAAGAGTCTTTTGTTACGCTAATACGGTATGATTTTCCATTAAAGGCTGAAGAGTTCCATCTACACTTATCTACCTGTCACTTTAACCTCAGGTAGGATCGCGGACAAGCACTGTCCTATAGTAAATAAAAAAATGAGTTATATTTTAAACACTATATCGAGTTTCGTTATTGTAAGAGAGTTTAAAATAAAAATATGTACGTCTTTCTATTTGAAGGTTCTGAAACAAAGATATTCAATCTGAAGAGTATACAGTCCGAGTACACTTACAAGTTTAGTTCTCAGAGGTGACAATGCATCTGTAGCCCTCTGTTTTTAAAGTACACTGTCCATGAACTACAGTAGCAACGTACTAGATACTGTTAGTTCGTTTTGCGGAGATCAAGATCTTATACAAGATCAAAAATTAATATTAAAAATTGAAAGTAGCCTTTATTTAACCATGGCATCTAGACGTCGAACACCGTTGTTCCCCGCCCGGTATCCATTAGTGCGGTAGCGTCCGCAACGTCAGAAATTAAAAAAGTTATAATTAAACGCGATAAAATTCGTTAAATTAGTTTTGATTCAACTTATCGTGTTTCGGAATTCGTGATAATATAATATTATTCAAAAAAAAAAAGTGGTTATATTCGACCCGCGACTTCTCTAGTTTGCGGTCACTACTATTCACCCATCGTATGGCTACTGTTGGTATGCTATAAAATTATATTAAATAAAAAAATATGTAACTTGAAAAATGAACATAAAATAATACTTAATTACTATGTTATTCCATGACTGAATATTCTTGAATACGTTATGTTAACATGTGCGTGGAAAGAATTCTATTCTATCAACAAAAGAATGCGACAACAAGGAATGTCTTCCGCAGCCTGAAGGAAATAGGTTCACTCAGTTATAATAACAACATGGCTGTTTACTGGACATGAACATGGCTAGTATTTCGCACATGCCGCACGTTAAAGCGCGAAACTCTTGATAGACTAATGCAAAGATTAGGTATTTCCGTTTGTACGCACGCTGTTGCCGCGCATCTGTAATATTTAGTCTGTGACTCATTCGAATTTCTTCGTTTTTGGTCTGTTGTAGCTACGATCGATTTGGTTCTTGAATTTGCTTTGCATAAATAATTTTGATATATATAAACGAAGACAAAAGTCGTAGAACTTATAAACGATATAATAAAAATTGATGTAAATATGATATTTTACACTGAGAACTGTTCAGTCAAAACTAGGTTTGACCGAAACTGGCAGTAATTTAAGCACTTTTTAACAAGGCCAAAGCCGATTTAATAATAAATTTTGTCTTTGAGTTGATTCTACTAAAATAAATTCATAAATAAAATTAAATTATGTTAGTTACTAATAAGATAGAAAGAAGAGCATAGAATAGAAATAAGGCAACAATAATAAGACGTCTTAAAACCACTTGGAAATAAATTTGAAAAATTGAACAAAAGTACATCGCAATCAAAGTCACTTGAAATAAAGTTCCCCAAGAAGAAATTAAATCTTTCTACATTTCGCTTTATAGCCGATAACTTATAAATATACGGACAGTCATTGCAAGAGCAAACCGATGCTAACTGCCATTGTTTTCTGTTCAATTCATTAACGAGCCCAGTAAGAAACATGAGCGCATAAATATGTTTACAGAGAATATCAAGGGGGCTGTTTATGATCTTCGGTGCTTTCGTCAACAATTTCTCAAGTTGGAATGAATCACTTGACCTTGGTTGCAGACGAGACATCGACCAGACTACGAGGGGACGGCCAACAAAACCATACGTTACGGTAATGCACCGCTAAGAGGAACCGCCGGTTAACGATACATAAGCGACCAGAGTAAGGCGTTTCAAGAGGCGAGTCAATTGCTGATAAGATTGAAGTATAGTTGAAGCAAACGATTCGGTAGTCCGTCCTTTGTTTTTAAAAGCCATAAAGGGAAGGGTTTAGATGTTCCACGTTACTTTATATTATATATATTTTTTATATTAATGGATATTTACGGATACCTACAACCCAATAGAAACAAACAAGGACACACATACGTCGTCACCGCTGGAGACTAAAGTGAACATTGCTGGCTTTCTTATGTGTCAAACCGGAACGCAACTAACGGTTTCCTGAGTTGAGAAGGAGATTCACTACCAGATTTAAAAATTGTGTTAGATTTTTTTGTAGAATAATGGTGACAGTCGAACACACAGTCCACCTAATAGTAAGTGGATGTTCTGGTCCATAGTCATTCATATCTATCTACGTCTATCCTTAATTAGGAATCAAAATGCAGATGCGAATCCCTGACGGTTCTCTACACCTACCATATGAAATACAGTTTTATTTTATTGTTTCACGATGGTATTCTGTGAAAGCGTGATTAGGTCAGGCAGACCCCTTCATGCAGCCATCATATAACTGCACGGCTCAACTACGTTGTCTTATACTCTTTTTAAATTGGTCCTATTTGGATCCCATCAATGTCCATTGTTGGGCATTTATATATTATGACGTAACATTGAAGGAACCCACTTAGTAGCCGATATTGCTGTATTGGGATCTAAAGTAAATAAACGTATTGGAATAAAAATAACAGCTCATACTTAATGTATATTACATAACATGCCAACAGGGTTGTTATAGTGGCAACTTTAAAAAAAATGACACTATCGTAATTTAGGCTTGTATCTAATAATATTATAAATTTTAGTCTACTTTTGGACATAAGCCTTTATGAAAATAAAAAAATATTAATATGGAGTGTCGGTACTGGTAAGACATGGAGGAAGTCGATGCCTGCAGGTGGTTCAGAACTGCACTTTGTGGCATTTCTTGGAAAAAGCCTATGTTCAGCAGTGGACTTTTGACGGGCTGTAGTGATGATTGTGATGAATGATCAATATATTTGATTTTTAATAAAGAATCGCTACCGTTTATGACTTAAGCAAGCGTTTAGTCATGTTTCGTATGAGTGAGCGTCAGATCAGCTCCGTTACACGTCATACTGGTGTCTCAAATAGAACTCTATAAGGCATTAATCTTGTAAAAACGAAACTTTGTATCATGGGCTATTTAATTGAAATACGGCTTTGTGTGTGCTGTGTGGTCCGGGATCTTGTGACATCGATCTACTTTGTTACTTATATGTCCGTCACTTAGTCAATTCTAATTAAGCTGTTAGAAATCTAATTTTAAATATAACTATTATTGTGCATGAGGTGGAGCAACATTGCAGTCGGGTCGGCTCGACCACGCTCATATAGATTACTAGCTTTTTTATATAAAACTGAACTGTCAACATACTTACAGTCCACTTAATGGTAAGTGACAACTGCTGGTTATGGATACCTGCAACCAACTTAAAAAAAAAGTAACTACAAATACGTTGTCAACTCTGAAGAAGCAGATTCGTTTCGATTTAGAATGATTCACAGACTACAATTATACTGACTCTTTGTTTTTTATAGAATAAGGGTGACGAACGAGCACACAGTCCGCCTGGCGGTAAGTGGGTGCTGTGGTTCATAGACATCTACATCTATCCTCGATTACAAATCAAAATGCAAATGTGTCGTCACCCCGGAGGACGGAGATGGAATGCTTCGTTTCCGGTAAAAATTGTCTCCAGTTTTATACACTCACCATACGAAACACAGCAGCATTAAGCTGCTATTTTACGCTGGTATTCTGTGAGAGCGTGGTCCTGCCCCGGTCGAGCCGAGCCATTGGTGCTGCAACCACAATATAGTTGCAGCATGGCTCTACCACGTACAACCCCCTCAGTCCATCCCTTCCAGGAGCCCATCAGCGCAGGCACTGTTATTTAGCACAAATAGGTACGAATGTCGTATATACTCAGCCAGACATCAGGCAGAAAAGTAGACCAATACGGATTCAACTACTACGGTCAATTACGGGTCAACTGCAATTAAAAATAATGTAAGCTATTAGAAAATATGCGTGGTAGCGCCACGCTGCAGCTATACCATAGTTGTAGCACGAACTGCTCGACCGGGGAAGGACCACGCTCTCACAGAATGCCAGCGTAAAATAGAGTGAATGTAGAGAACAGGAGACCCTTTTTACTGGAATGTAGGCATTCCATCTTAGACCTCAAGTGTGACAACGCATCTGCGTTTTGAATCTTAATCGAGGATAAATGTAAATGTCTATGGGCCACAGCATCCACTTACCATTAGATGGACTGTGTGCTCGTTTGTCACCCTTATTCTATATAAAAAAAGTTTGCAATAATATTACTGCAACAGTGTGTATGAGTCGGCTCAAATACGCTCACACAGAATACCAGCCTAAAATAGCAGCAAAATTCAGTTTTGTTTCTTATGATTAGTGGCGAGAACCGGAGACCATTTTTACTGGTAACACGGCACATACCAATATATCCAAAATGGAATCAAAATATTTTTATATATAAACATGTTCGAGTTACGCTCTGTAAGATAACACCCATGAAAACAACTTACAACACTTATCCCCCACGCTTTAGACGCCACTTATGTGGCCACCGCCATCACAAATAGACTAAATTGTTCTCTGCGGTTTCAAGTGTATGGTAAACAGCATTACGAGGAGTTCAAACAGAGGTAATATCGCTTTCAAGTTTACAGAAGGTAAGAAATAGTGTGTGTTTATAACGAAACGTAAAAGCTAAGGCAGCTTGTTGGCTCTTGTGAACTATCGGCTACAATCTCTACATAGTATAAAACAAAGTTGCTTCCCGTCGTCTGTGCGCTTAGATCTTTTAAACTACGCAACGAGTTTTGATACGATATTCAATAATAGATTGAATGATACAATAGGAAGGTTTATATGTATAATATATGTTGTCGAGATCCAAAAATCAAACGTTCTTGCGTATTGTATATTTTTTTATAGAATAAGAGTAACAATCGAGCACACAGCCCACCTGAAGATAGGTGTATGCTGTGGACTACATGCATCCACATTTATCTCTAATTAAAAATCAAAATGCGGATGCGCTGTCGACCCTAACGACTAAAATGGAATACTTCGCTTCCAGTAAATAGGTTCTCCGGTTCTCTACACTCACAATACGGATCACAGCAGCATTAAGCTGCCATTTTACGCTAGTATTCTGTGAGAGCGTGGTCCTATCCCGTGGGAGCAGACCCATTCGTGCTACAACCATAATATAGTTGAATCGTGGCTCTCTCTACCATTTTTATTATAATGAATATCCGTAAAGTAACGCCTAACTCGATCAAACAGAATATTGTTAGATAACAATCTTTATTTTTTATTTATTGTTCAAGTACATTATAATTAGTCATCGAGCAATTCGTTATTTTTAGTGTTTGCATAGTTTCGTTCTAATCGTTAATGTAATTTTTGTATATCGTGTAAATTATTAAAGATAATATCTACAGAAGATACAAATTGAAACAATTGCTAATGATCAAGATTAACAAGTAATTTAAAAAAATAGATATTACAGCATTAAATTGACTTCTTTAAGATCCATTTATTGTTTTACGTACTTTTGCACGGAACTACTGCGGCTTCTGAGTTTTTTTAAATTAAACTGAAGTGTCCTTCAGACCGAACTGTGACGCACTGCTGCTTCGTGGCACAATTAGGTAAGAGGTACTCAGCCGGACTCCTCGGCGGAAAAGAAGAGTTGCCTAGTCAATAATTACTTCGGCTTGGTATAAAAACAGTAGTCATTTTTTGTATAGAATATAATAACAAACGAGTACATAGTCCACGTGATGGTAAGTGGATGCTGTGGACCATAGCTACATTTATTCTTGACTAAGAGTCAAAATGCATATGCGTTTTCTCCCCTGAAGACAAAGATGATATGCTTCGTTTCCAGTAAAAAGGGTCCCTACACAAACCGTAGGAAACACAACAGCATTGTGCTGCTATTTTACGTTGGTATATTTGTAACAGTAGTACCAGACGTTTCGTACTTTTGCGTTTTTCCGTACCTGGTCAATACATTTTACTAATACAATCAAGATGGTTTTACCGCCATATATCCATGTCATCCTATGAGGTCATGGGGTCCTTTACCATTCGCTCCTTTAGCTATACAGTTGCCTTTTATATGACTACTGCCAGAGAAAATGCAAGATGCAAGACGTCTTTTAAACTATGTCAAATCAAGCAACAGAAAATCTCTAAGCAATCCATATACTAAGGATATCTTTAGGTAGCTTAGTTTAAGTGAGGTGAGGAGTAGAATATCGCTATCATCATCAACGCCATAACCTTATTTTGTTTTATTTCCAACATAAAAATTACACTCCTTTGTAATTAAAGTTAAAAAGTTAAAGTTACAGCCTATATACGTCCTACTCCTGAGCACAGGCTCATTTCTGAGAGAGGTTTTAGGGCAAGGAAGTGTCCGCCGCGCTGCCCCAATGCGTGTTAGCGAACTTCACGTCTTTGAAATATTTTTTTTTTCATTTCTCAGACATGAAGGTTTTCTCTCGATGTTTTCCTTCACCGCCGAGCACGTGGTGAATCAGCACTTAAAATTACAATTAACAAGTTTGTTGGTGCCGGCGAGGATCGAACATGGTTTGCTTGCGTACATGCGGCATGAATTATTACATTTATTCCCGTGCAATCATAATGGAGTATCTAAGTAACGGAATCTTTTAATGTAATTTTCACCAACTTGTAGACGACCGGTTGACTTGAAAATTTGCACTTGTAACAAGTACCGATGACAATACAATAATTTAATATCTTTATCCTAGTATCCTGATCAGGATCAGCAGGATTAAACAAAATAATTATCACGATCATCACAGCTCATGATTAATGCGAGTTGTTTAAGTTTTTTTAAGCTCTTATATTTTTTAATACGGCATATGATGTCAAACAGTGAATAATGCCAATAATACAGTTACTTGTCAAAAATATTAAATAATTACTCAGTGATTTTTGTGTTGCAGGTATAATAAGCAGATCGAATCGACCTTGAAGTTTAATAAAATTTATAGCTGAAGTTCACGCAGTCTAGACTTGTAATTTACTTTGGTGCATTTAACCTCTAAACACAGTTACTTACTGCAGACAGGCAAAAAACCGACGCTAAAAAAATGTAGCTTAATAATGCAATTATATTCGGTGGCCAGATTGCTCACGTTCTAATGGATTCTATTTCTTTGTTGAATCTATATTTCTAAATTGTAAGGTAACTTGAACTATCTTGAGACGGAATTATCCAAAAATTAGTTGGGTAATTTAAAATTACATAGTCTTGAACTTGAAATCAATTAAGGAATTTTTATTTAGGACACAATTTGTTTTTACCATGCATTTATTAGCTCGATCTATGTATGCATGTACCTTTACCTAGCCTTCCACTAGATGGAGTGACGATATGGTAAGAGATGCAAGAAGCTTTATACGTGGTAGAGCCATGCTGCAGTTATATTAGAAGTATAGTTGTAGCAAGAATGGGTCGGCTCGACCGGGGAGGGACCACGCTCTCACAGAATACCAGCGTGAAATAGT
>DWHP01006255.1:0-11503 GCA_018247895.1 Parnassius honrathi | reverse complement strand
TGCCAAAAAGTGATTAAAAACTTTGATGAAAGAATCGACATCTGTCAGCGTGGTCGTGGTGGACATTTGCCAGATATTATTTTTCATTCATAATTGCCAAACTTTTCTCTTCGTAATACAATAAAAATTTGAATCATCTTCATCTAGATGATTCAAATTTTTATTGTATTAACTCTTTGTTTTATTTTGTTTTAGAAAACAAAGTTCTTGTTGAAAAACCCTGTATTATATACCTACCTACTTGTATATATGTGATATTATTACATTTCAGCAGTAAACTTAGATGTATAATAACTATAACATTGTTGATTTCTTCTTCATGGCCTTCACTTTGAACTTTCGTATAAAATTATTTATGGTCTATAAATTACATTACAGTATGAACTCACTTTAACAATACTGACTACAGTAATGTGCTTCTGTGTAAACACTAATGTATACTGACGACGAAAACTAAATAAAATGACGTACAATACAGTCGAGGGATTCCCCGTAAAAACTAAACGGAAAGAGTTGCCAATTTGGGAGAACCAAATAAAAATAATGTACAATACAATCGAGGAATTTTCCATTAAAAATAAGCGAAAAGGCTGGCCAACTTGGGATATTTTAATTCCCTACTTTTTTACTTAAATTTAAAAAAAATGTTACGTAATACGTTGTTGGAACCTCCCTCCCGCCCCTGTAACGCATCGTAACATTTTACAAGACTCCCTCCCCCAAAATGCGTTACGTAATACTTGAACGCCCCCTAAGCCTGATTTTCGCAGCATTTAGATGAGCCGTTTCAGCAGGCGAATTTGATAGTTATATAGCCGATGACAATTTTCTTGGTCGAATTCCACAACGGTGGTAACATTTTTAAATACAGTAAAATTTTATCAATGGTGATTTTAGACTTACTTTTACTCAAATACATACTTAAGTGGTTTAAACTTCCTATGTCCTTATTCCACAAAAGCAAATTTAACAAAAGTGGATTTTTTGAAGTAGGCGGCTCATGGCATATATCGTGCGCAATCGCACCTACACGCGCTCATGCTTGTATTTATAACACCAACATATGGCTCAATGCTGTGAAGCGATAAATCGGTCTGGAATTCTGCACTCTAAATAAAGAATATCATTTGTCAATAATTTCATACAGCTTAAAATTTCTCAGAATTTAGTCACACTAATTAAACGTCAAACAACTGAAATTAATAGAATCTTATTAATAGTGAACAAGATATTTTATAGAAGCTAGGGTGAGAAACGAGAACGCATTTAATCTGATGGTAAGTATATGCTGTGGCCCACAATTCAGACGCATAGTCATCCTTGAATACTAAGGGGGAATAGTCACCAATGAAAAAGAATTCAAATTTCCGTCACTCACTATAAGAAACAAAGCAATATTATGCTGCTAGATAACTCTGATATTCTGTACGAACGTGGTATTTCGTCGAACCGACCAACCGACCGACCGACCATACTGACTACATACTAATGTATATCAGATGTCTAGATATAAAATATAGTTTATTAAACATTTAAGTATAAAAAACGGAAAAAGCTTTGGCAATTTACCAAATTTTGCAATTGAATCATTGTAAAATTTTTGGTTCTGAGCAAAATGATGCAACCATACGTGACCACTGCTACTTTTATTTTTTCTTAATGGACTCGTACGTGTTTTTTTTTTTCAGTGTCAAGTAATAAGAAATTATTTTTTTATTATTAATTTGTTTCAAATCTTCTTCTTAACACGGTGGTGCGTGACACTGAGAAGTTCTTAGGAGATCAATTAAATGATAAAACCGCACCAACAATCCGCTAGCAGTCAAGTGCCTGCCGAAACTCTAGGCTAAATCTTTTATTTACTTACCTCCCGGATTTTGAAATAAACTTCCGGCATGCCGGAGTTTATTATGTGTCAAAATGTAATAATTTGACTCGTAATAAACTCCAAAATTTAATAAAATGCGAAGATAAATGAATCTTTTTTTAGATAAATAAGTTCCTTCGTACAATTTAATGAAACGTCTTTGTCTTTTGCCTTCTAATTCAGGAACTAGTAACTCTAAGAACAAATTTAAAAACTACTAACGTAAATTAAACATTACATATAATAAATGACTATATGCATCACGCGCACAGACATAGTACTTACTTCCACAATTGGAAAGTCGCGAGCAACATTAGAACGTCTGGGCGTTCTAATGTTACTGCTACGAACCTTGCCCCTCCAGCGCAGCGTTGTTTACCAACCAAATATAATGTTACGAAGAAACGTGCTATAATTCATCTCAGTGCAGTTTATTAACGTTGGTCGACGCGACGCGACGGTACCAAAACGACCGCGTTGTTATGGTTGGTACGCTTACGTCCGCCAAGTGGTACGGACTTATGCCTATATTATGAATGAAGGAATTGCGCCTCAACCTCATGCACTCGGATCGTTGACTCTCTAAAATAAACACGCATCACTTACAACCCGCAACTTGAAATGAGACTAGAAACACACCAATAATTGAATAATGCATACATTTGATGATTCCTTGCCATAAATAAACATCAACTATTGTGGCGATAAAATAATGACGTTCTAAGCACTTATAATTAACTGTACCTATGAACATTGCTAACTTAGCAAGCATAAGATAATTTATAGAACGGCTGAGAGCGACCGGTCTCGTCGTGTTGTCAACGTGTCGGAAGTTCACGCTTGGACGCCGACTTTGCCCCTTCCTGTGCCCAAGGCATGGAAGAGATCGCGTAGATTGCCTTTTCTAAAACTGATTTGATAACGCTATATTTATATTTTCGACACGATAAAATGCTAATACTGTCAATATTGTAATAAGGTCACCCGACGCGCAAGCAACCAAAAAAAATAAAATCATAACTTTGCTGTCCTCCACCAAGAGCTACTTAATAAGAAGGGTTACTTGAATAAACGTACTGAATTCCACACCTTTCAATGAACATTTTCTACATGAAATACGTTACAAATAGGCTTAGGTTTTTTTAAATAATTTTCATTCTTAATAAAAAAGAGAGGTAAAAGTTACATTCACCCTACCTTGGGGTTAATGCAACTATTAGTGATTATACCCTGTTGTATTTACATATGCTTGTATAACTAGATGTTAGGGATAAGAATATATGTATATGTAGTTTCATCAACACTATTCGAAAGTGGTATCTAGCCGCCGGTAACAGGGCCCAGTTTCCAAAAAAACTATTTTTAATTTTTTTCGAGCGAATGCGACTGTGCTCCATACTGACTAGTGCTATGATAGATACATATTACTTATCGATAAATCATCGGAAAACAGATTAGCAATGACAGTAATGAAGTAATCTGACATTTTAGGTAAAAAGAAAAGTGATTCCTGTTTTTATTTTGTATTTGTTTATTTAAAAAAAATCACACTGTGTACGGACTGCATGCCCGTTTACAATACAGTATCTTTACCAGGGTTTATCTGTTTAGCCGAGCGTAGCGTATATACGAGACATAATTGTTGATCGAGGAATTTTAAATCACTCAGCATTTAGCTTTACTAGTACAGCTTAAGAAGCGCTTCTCGGGTATAAGCTTTCCCCTTTTTTCTTTTGTAGTGCCAAACCATCTGGAGTAAGTTACAACAATTTGATATTGTTATAATACTGTACATTTGTCTTTTAAATAAGCAAACATAAACATAATTAATTCATAGTTCATAAAAACGAATAGCAACCTAAAAAAAACTTCGAAGCTAAACATTTATCCAAACGAGTTAGTTAATTCACTTATCGAAATATCGACATAGAACATCAATAGCAATTTGCATTTTTCATACAAATTCTACGGTGCGATTTCAACCGCAAAAACAGTTGCAATCACCCCTATGTACAAAAATTTGAGGGAAATGTAACTACATCAATGAAATGTTAATTATAAGACCTAGCCTTTAACCAAATATATCAAAAGCACTTAAGTTTTATGTTTTTACTAAGATAAACTTGCAACTTTGCTGGAAACGACGTGAAATATTTTTATAGCACAAAACCAAACAGACGATGCCGCAAAACGTTGCTCCAAAATGGCGGTTGTCAAAAAATGGTCTGTCGGTACAACAGTTAGCGATTTAGAAGCGCTATCTACACTTTATGTGAAAAAACAATAATTGGTCTACGATCCAACAGATGACACGTTTTACAATAACCATCAGAATGAGAAAAAAATCAGTTAGTTACTTTTTAGCCTCATAGTTGCCTTCGCCCCGGGGGACCTTAAATAAAATACCTGTATAAAAACTACTGCTATAAAAATAATTGTGACTTCCGTAGCATACCTGCAAAGCATAAAAAGTAACGGCAACGATTATCAACTAAGTCATAAATGCGAGCCGAGTGACAAGAGTCACAGCAGCCATTGTTCAGAGAATACAAATAGCAGCTACAACTCACGAAGTTGTACCTAAACAATATTCGGTCACGCGTCCGTAAGCGCTGCACAGCACCGCTACTGCACTCTGCCGCACTCTATAAAGCCGCTGCCAAGTCGCGAATTTGCAACATGATTTGGGATTGTTAAAATGATAACAGTAACAGGAAGTACGAATTAGGATACTGATTACATAACTTAGCAAGCTCACCTAAGTACCTCTTTCTTACAGCATTGGGTCACAAACGAGTACACAGTTCACCTGATGGTAAGTGGATGCTGTGGCCTATAGATATCCACATTTATTTTATCCTCAAATAAGAATCAAAATGCAAATGCGTTGTCACTTCTGAGTGGACTAAGATGGAATAACACGATTCCAGTAAAAGGGTCTATGGTTCTCCACACTTACCATACACACACAGCATTACGCTGCTATTTTACGCCGGTATTCTGTGAGAGCGTGGTCTTGCCCCCGTCGGGCCGACCCATTCGTGCTACAACTATAATATAGCTGCAGCGTGGCTCTACCACGTAAAAAACCTATACCGGATTTTTTTCGGAAAAAAATTAATACAATGACAAAAATTTCGCAGAACTGTAATGCGAGGCCACATTACTAGTGCGCGCATTAGCTCTACAAAATCATTTAAGAAATGCATCAGCTTTAAAATTCAAAAGGTAATATAGGAAGTTGAATTACTATCTAGTTTTTGCGCGCGCCAATTTCCAGATAACTTATTCATCGTTAATAGCGTTATTAAGCGAAAAGTAATCAAACATACAAGCTTTGGTGATTTTCGGTATAACGGTAAATCAATAAAATCAAGAACTAAAGTATTTTTTACTTTTAAACTAGATTCATTTACTTTAAAAGATAAACACTTACTCAAAGAGTAATCAAACATATTTCATAGGAAGTACAACGCATTGTCTAATGTGCGGTCGTTTACTATAATCCACATAACATAAGCTTCTAGTGAACACGCCAACATCATTTAAGCGTGGGAACTCGTGGTGTTGATATAACGGTGCGGGTGCAAAAACAACGCGACCCCCAGCAAGTGCATAGGGGCGTAACAAGTGGACGCACCGCTTCGCCCCACCAGCTCTTTCATTCCGAGCTATTCACACTAACACTTCTATCAACCTTTGGCAAACACTCGTGTTTCCAATGTGTCTAATCGCGGCTCTTTTCACAAGTGCCCAATGGCATACGTGAAATACCAGTATAGAACTAAATGTAAGTGGTTGAAGAAACAATACATTCATGATATTTTAGAATTAAAATAGGTGCTAAGTGCTAATAATAAGAAGACATTTGTAATGCTGATTTAAGATTATGTAGGTTTTAAATGTTTTACTAACTAAAAAAAGTAGCAAAACTATTAATATAGTTGTGCGGTCCGATGATATATGAAAATAAATAATAAAAGAAATTATTTGGTAATCTCGTCCTTTTAAAACTTTTTCGGTTTAAAAATAGATACCAATTCATCATCACTACCTACTTGTAAACAGCGAGTGCTAGAGTCCATGACATGAGATTTTACATGAGCTAGAGTTAAAAATTTGCCGCAAGCACTAGCCCGGACAGTGGGCAGTCGCAAAATGACGCTTAGCACGACATTATAGTACTTATACAGACGGATTTAGTTTTATGGACGTATATCGTACTTTGGAAATTATTACTCATGAACGTAGCATATTTGAGAAATAAAATCCGTCGCCGTCCCGTAATCGTTAATCTAAGTCTACTATAAAATTGAATATCATCATATATTCGACATTAACCGTGTAGCAACGGTGTAAAAATACCCCCTACTCCATAATACCATCTTTAGGTCCTTACTGACTGATAAAATAATAAAAAATCTGCGTTTGCTGCCCACCTGCCACGAGTGGCAACTATATCAAACATTTAAATACAACTAGTTTTTACGGATTTTATCGCTAACTTTTTTATATTCTCGACGTTTCGAGCACTTTACAGCACCTATGGGTCACGGGAGCAACTGAGGTGTTCAACGTCCAGATGTCACAGTTAACCGCGGTTACACATAGATAATATTATACGCGATAAAATCCGTAAAAAACAGTTTTATTTAAATGTGTAGTGTTCGCGTAAATATAAGAAATCATTATATATCAGACGTATTTCCTGTAAGGCAATCTATGGGTTATTATATTGATAGTAATAATATTTGAAATTACTATCCCGCAATACCTCTTTGACAGTTATTGATCCGTTTTGAGATTGTTTAATAACCAAAATAGATGATGTTAAAACCATGTAATAATCTTAATTGCGCGACTCAGCGGCAGAGGTATCACCGACAGCCGAATCACCTACTTTCGCAGTCCATTCACACAGTTGCGCGTTCACCCGACTCGAGTTACGGGAGTCGTATAACCCGATGTTCGCGATTCGGTTAATGCTCGCGGCGGGCTTGAGAACTTTGCCCCTATAGCGAAGCTCCCATGTTATGAAACGTAACTGTACTGTTACATTGTCACGCAATACTAATTGGAGTCGCACATCTTAGTATCCGCCCCAGTGTGCGTTCGCCTTATCTAGTACGGTTGAAGATTTTAAAACCGGCTCTCGAAGCAGTGTAGATGCTCGCGTTATTGATGGACGAGTTTTATGATTGACCTTAATATCTTTTAATGGTACGCGATTACTCTTTTTGATCAAACGCGAATTACCCATAATGTGAATTAGTTGGGAACGATACGAAACTATGAAAATATCGATATTGGAATAACTATAAACGAAATTTATGCATGAAGACATGGATTATTTCATTTCACGTCCGCCGCACAAAGAACAATAAAAATTGATTATTATTCTTGCATCGTTACAGAGTAGAGTTTGTACGTAGAAAGCACTACGAAACAACAATAGAACAATCTAAATGACTTATCGGCCCTACTCATATTCCTTTCATCGGTCTTATTAATTTCCTAGATGTGTACAACGAAGGGACTGCAAATCGCTCGCATTGTGTTGATAAATGGAATGCAAAAGGCACAGAGCTAAAGCTAAAGGTGCGACATGACTCAGACAGAAGGCACGCGGGGCTCGTCGCTCAGCCGCTTCATGCATGCAACCCCTTAACCATCTGCTCTTGAAACATGTAGCGGCGATTTGTTTAATATCTATGATGATTATTTTTAAAACGACGTCAGTTCATCTTACACATGCCTAGTTAAACGCGTCACAATTAAATGTTGCAGCAAAACTATAATTTTCTTGAGAAAACCTTTTTTTTTATGACTTGAAATAGAAGTCTTATTTTAGAGGTAAAATCATCGAACACTCGATGGGTAAAATGCAAATACCTATTGGCACTGCACAATGTGCACTCGTCCTCTTCTTTCTCGGTAGTTTCTGCCCGGCGACATCTTCCTATTATACAACTATATTGTTTGTTCACTGCGCAAAATATATGAGCTGTATGTACGGTATGTATTTAATTATTAATAGTGAGTATGTATATAAACCATTCGTACAAAACATAATTTCGGTCATATCATCGCGCAATTCGATATTTGCCGTCCAATTCCATACTATACATTTTAGTTCGCATATTTTTGACGGGATTTCTTTCTTTAATCAGCTAATTTTATACCACTTTTTGTAATTATGCGTATTGGGTATTTGACACTAAACAATTATTGAAAAACAAGAGAAATATAATGTAATGGCGGCCATACTTTTTAGTCAAATAATCAACTTATTTTTGAATTCTTAAATACTTAGATCCTAATTACACTAAAATGGAAAATCGAACCAGTTACTAACTAACTAGTACCAAAGATAGCAAATTCATGTTCCCAGTTATTCGTTTCGATTTATGTGTATCAACTACGCGATTATAGGTATGTAGAAGCAACATTCATTAAATTTATCAACTGCTGATATCTGATAAAAATAAGACTAACTGCGATAAAGATTAAAGTACGTAAAAATTTAAATTAAATTTAGAATTACTAAACATGCACAAGCCGATAAACAACTTTCAAACAGTTCATCGAATTCTGGCAATATCGATAAAAATTTTATTAATGAATTTCAATCGGGAACATCCAAAAAATAAGTGGAAACGTTAGGCAAGATAGCTTAGTAACACATATAGCAATAATCAAAAAATTAATCGCATTTTTCTACTAACTGACGTGTCATTTCATCGCATAGAATACTATAGTACACAATATGTATTATAGTATTCTATGTTTCGTCGATACATTAAAATTTCTATTTCAGAACTTCGTTCATGAGCAAGGTTCACCACAAGCAGGTGTAGACGTTTGGAGAAGAGATGGCCATTCCGCTTACACCACTTCTATATTTAGTATCAGCTGTAATAGAGGAACAATGACTCAAATTGGATAGAATGACTTGATGATATGCTTACAATTCTAGAAGCGCTCATAAACGGGCTGGTTTTGTGGCAATTAGCTGCAAATGTATAGCTGTCAAGTTGCCTCTTGACAGCTATACATTTGCAGCTGAAAAAGAAATTGTCTTGTCTGTCCCAAGTTAAAGATGAGTCTCAATAATTGATTTTTTTTTGTAGGATATGGGTAACAAACGAGCACACAGCCCACCCAATGCCAAGTGGCTGCTGAGGCCCATAGACATCTACATTAAACCTCGATTAAAAATCAAAATGCAGATGCGTTGTCACCCCTGAGGACTAAGATGGAATGCCTCGATTCCAGTAAAACGGGTATCCGGTTCTCTATACTCACCATACGAAACACAGCAGCATTACGCTTATATTCTGTGAGAGTGTGGCCCTTCCCCGGTCTAGCCGACCCGTTCGTGCCACAACTAGTATAGCTGCAGCTTAGCTCCACCACATTAAGAATATTTTCTTTTTTGAACGTAGTAAAGTCACACTGCAGCTATATTATGGTTGCAGCACGAATAGTTTGACACAACCGGGAAGTACCACGCTCTCACAGAAACACGCAATGTCAGAATAAAATTTGTATTGAAATCAAGGCATCTTAGTCCTCAAGAGTGACAAGGTTTAATCGAAGATAGTTGTAGATAATAACGGGCCACAGCAGCCACTTACCATCTGGTGGATAGTGTGGTCGTTTTCACCCTTACTTTATCAATATATTGATATAGATATTCGTAAGTTATTGATATATATAATAGACCCTACATTTGACTTGGCATTTGCCGAACGGCGCAATTATTACTAAGTATAATTCACGCTACGTAGTTATAGGTACCAATAAAAAAGCAAAAAAAATCTCGAGTAACACGACACCAGCGTGAATATCGTATGATAAAACAAAACAAAATATTCCGACACAACATTTCCGTGACATAAAATCTTTGATTTAGAGAGTCGTCAGTTTGCTGAGAGATAGTAGGGCATCAGTAGTTAGCAATCGGGTTTCGTTCCGGTGCGTCAGAGAGCCCAGTAAGTTGGCATGTCGCCGCGGTGGCCACTCGCTCCGCCACGTCTCGCGGGTGTAAAAGTATGACGCCAGAAAGTTCGTCGCTATTTGCACTCGGACCAATGACCGTGACCATCATAGTTCACTCTCACTGGAAACTGAGCCGCCTCGAAAGTATTCACATTGCAACTCTCGAAATATTAAAATCATTGAAAAAAATATTGAATAGCTTATTGGATGATGTTGATACGTCGTTATATCGACCACGGGCCCGTATGAGGGGTGGTCGGAGACTGGCACGGATTGTGCCAAGGAATAGAATACGCAGCGCTACTCACGCAGACTTCTTTCGATCGTGAACCTTACGCGAAATTTGTCCCAATCTTACGATGTTATTCATTATTTAATTAATGATTTCTATATTTTACGCGATAACTATCTATTGCACACAATATTAAAACATTTAAAATTTTACGGATTGTTATTACGTTATACACCATCAACGCACGGGGGCACCTTTAACGTAAACATGTCAGCGTTAAAGAAGATTACCTACCTTCAACTTTTAAATATTAATGGTTGGCTCGATCTATGCCGAACGTGGTTTTACAGCATGGACCTAGAAAAAAAAGGAAAAACCATTTTTTCTAGGTCCATGGGTTACAATATATTTTTACCCGACGGCCACAACAAGTAGGATAATGTTTTGCGAGAGTACGTATGTATGTCTCATTTTTTTGGCACGCTCTGTAGCCTAAACTGCTTTATGGATTTGAACATGTGAGGTGTCGTTAGATTCGTCGAGACATAGACTACAGATTTTTTCTCTTTTCCGTTAATATTTTTACGCAGTAGGGTTTCTTTTAATAACTAACTGTTTTAACGATAGGGCTTGTTTTTTATTTATTACTATTCTCGATGTTTTCTTTGAGTGTACTTGTCCTTGAACTTCTTTTTCTTATTCTTTATCAACCAATAAAAGTTAACCGCTGGATATGGACATCTCCTGTTTCAGAAACGGTTTGCCGCGCTTGGCAGAACGACCACAGTGCCACACATCTCGCACACCGTCACAGGTGTAAATATTTTACGTGATGGCTGCACCACCATCTACCGGAAGTCATAAAAATGAAATGCCAAAAAAAACAGACGGGACGAAAATGGTTGACTATCTTACACCGCCACCAGACGACTACTCCTTTATGCTCCCGTTAAATTACTATAACTTAACCGTGAGCTTTACAACTTATGTTCATCACTTAACATAATAAATCTACTATCAATAAAAAAGAAAATCGTAAACAATATTACTCTTAAGAAATTGATGTTCTGGGAAACCGTAACGCCAACAAGCCATTGTTTACCAAATGTGTTTTGCAAGTCGATGTATAAAGCGTTAAATGATACGTAAATAATTTGTACTATAGTCATAATTTCCTATTAATAACGAATGAACCTCACGTTTGTGAGTACTTATTAGTTATGAAATTTATAGAAATATCGAATACCACAATAATAAATAAATATATATAACTCCCCCATAGAACAAAATATCCACTAACATATTACTTGGTGCAGCTCATCGATCGATTTTATTTTGTTTCTGGCTGTTCAGATCTCATACTATCTGTCGTCGTGTTTTTGTTTAAAAATCTCCTGTAAAGA
>DWHP01006254.1:0-11503 GCA_018247895.1 Parnassius honrathi | reverse complement strand
ATCCATCTCCAGGTTATCTTCAGTTTCGCTATCAGATAATTCCTTCGAAGCACTGAAATCTTCCTCTTCTAATAACAAACGTGCTATATGTTCATCAGGTAGCAATTGTCTTGAAGTCATGACAAAAACTGCAAGAAAACAAAAACAAAATTAGTTGCGAAAGTATACACAAACTCTAACCATTCGTCGAAACCACGAGCACTATCGTAATATCTCGAAAAATATTGTACTTACCTGCTGGACCCGAACGCCTCCCGGAAGAGCTCGGTGAACACTGAGTTGACAGGCAACGTCGCTATGATCACCGCACGCGCCGAAAAAAGGCAGCGAATTTTTTGTCACGTACTCGTCAAATCGACGAAGGTTAGGTGTCTAGGGTTAATTAGATATTTCTTTGATCAGGGTTTTTACACCCATGACTATATGTCGGTTTTTTTATAAATTAAGTAAATGAAAAAAGTATTCCTCATGAAACAACACATCGTTAAAGAAGTTTAAAAAAATAAGTTATAATCGCAATTTAAAAATACGACATTTCAGTAAACACAATATTTTCATAAACACGGCGCAAAACCTAAATGTTTTTCCCTTAAAGCTTTAAAAGAAAAACTGACAAAAAACTTCCAAATATTTGTCGGTGTTCTTAAAGAAATTCTAGCTAACGTTTCACCCCGAACTCTTTGAAATTGTTTGACAAAAAATATCGGCAGCGAATTAACAGATGTAAAATAAAGGAGCTTATAAGAAACGGAAGTGAGAGAGAGGGAACAAGGTACCGCTATAAATCTTCCAGCAGCGCTCTCTCGAGTTTACCTGCAACAAAATAATCTGTTATTAGTAGTGCTATTGTTAACTCGTAGTACAAATCTAGCAAAGGTGAACAAACAGAATACCGTAGCTTTTACTGTGTCTTCAGGTAATTTACAGCAGAAGTGCGATTACGATATTTGTTTCTCAGTTTTTTCTGAAATAGAATAAGAGTGACAAACGAACACAAATAAAATTACCGTGACAAAGTCCACCTGATGGTAAGTAGATACTGTGGCCTATATATATCTACATTTGTCTTCGATTAGGAACCAAAACGCAGATGCGTTGTCGCCCCTGAGGACTAAGATGGAATGCCTCGTTTTCAGTAAAAAAGGGTCTCCGGATCTCTACACTCGGAATCTCCGTCCCATCCGAAACACGGCAGTATTAAGCGGCTATTTTAAGCTGGCACTCTGTGAGAGCGTGGTCCTTCTCCGGTCGAGTCGACCAATTCGTGCTACAACCATTATATAACGGAGCGTGGCTCTACCACATATGAGTAATGGTTAGTATAATGGTTATAAGGTGTAGAAAGTTTCTTAAAATAAAAACGATATAAAACTTTATAAAAATGTCTTAATACTTAATAAAAATATTTTTTTATTTCATACTGAGCTATCCAAGTCCTGGCGGTGCAAGAATGTCCACTACCCCAATTCGCCCCGTGGGTGCCGTAAGAAGTGATAGAGGGAAACTGAAACAGAAGATGGTCAGTAGCATCTTCCTGAAAATAACTTTTATTTTTTTATTAAACAACTGTGGTTGCCAATCTGCCTGCAAAGCGTGGTAACTATGGAAAAATCTCCTCTTTGTGACAATCTATGGGGGTCTAAGTTTAAGTTGAATTTTTCAGGCTGGTTGGTTGGAATGGTTATCTATGTATGATTGCCACTAGAACTATAAAATACTTCATCGCAATTTTAAGTGCTAATTCACCTTTGAAACAATTGGTAGGAATAGGCGTACTCCTTTCTGCTCCAAAACTCTGCCAGAAATTTCTTTCTGCAGCGGTTTCTTTAAAAAAAATTGGCCTAGAGTTTTAAAATCAAAGACAAGTCAAAAATAAACAGTCACTAAAAATAATCGGAACGTCAAAATTGAGGTAAATATTAGCAGCGTTAACTCATCATTTTACGCGCTAGAGGTTCCCACAATAAAAAAAACCTCAGTTCGAAAGCGCCGACAGCTTCTATACAAACATCGAATGTGAAAATCCTGGGTGGTCTGTCTCAAGTTGCACAGGCTGCTATGCGAGTCGGAAAAAGTAACGGGAATGTGGGTATAACTGTTTTACCGGCTTTGCACCTTTACATAATGATCAAAAGAAATATCTAGGTGTTACGTCCATCATGAAATTCTTTGGCTATATTATTTGTGTGATGAGGTTTTATTTTAATGTGATAAAACATTTTAGTACGAAATCAGACTTACGTAGGCGCTTGAAAAAAACATGCCTTTTATTTTTTCTTTGACAAAAAGCAATCACAAGGAGCTAAGTCAGGGCTGTAGGGTGTGTGACTTAGAATTTCAACACCAGATTCCTCAATAAATGCTTTTGCTCTAAAGGAGGTATGCAAAGAGGCGTTACCGTGATGCAGCATGATTCCCCGTAGCCCGGTCTTTGGTCTTCTCTCCCGCACAGCTTGAAAAGCTTTGGGTAATGCAATTGTAGTATACGATTTAGAGTTGACTGACCTACAATTTTCCAGCATTGACGGCGACAAATGATCGCTCTGCTAAAAAAAACTAGCCACCATTTTTGTGTTGACGTTGCGAAGTCTTTGCAGTTTTATGGGTAACTGTCCTTTTGAGTAGACCCATACCGATGATTGCCTTTTATTTTTCGGATCATATTGACAGATCCATGTCTCGTCACCAGTAACGATTTCTGAAACATGCCTAGATGCTCCGTCTTTAAAACGTAGACGCATTTCATGGCACCAATCCACACGAGTCTGTTTTTTGCTTTCGGAGAACAAACGAGGGATCCATCGACTACAAAGCTTCCTCACTCCAAGATGTCGATGTAGGATGGTATGAATGCTCCCCGAACTAACGTCTACAATCTTTTCGATTTCCGTATACGTGATTCGTGGGTCTTCTTGGACCAACATTTCAGTAGTCCATACGTTTTCTGCCGTTACTGATGTTTGCGGGGCCCTGGTTCTTTGGTTATCTTTAAGGTTAAGTTTACCCGTTTTGAATTCAGCAAACCACCTAAAAATTATTTCGCGTGATGGAGCTGAGTCCCCTTATGCTGATTGTAATCGTTGTAAACGTAATTGTTCGCTTAAACCAATTTTAATATCGTACCAGATCATAGCGCGCAAATGTTCACGGATAAGATCCATCGTTTTAAATAAAGAGCGCGGAAAGCGTTGCAGGAAAATTAATAGAACTTTGTTTTTTTTTAAATATTAAGCTAATGGCTTATGAAGTTTCTTTTTAAATTTCGAGCGTCTCAAAACTTACTGAGTGACCTACGTATGTGATAAAAGTATAGCAATTTATGATAATATATGGTTAAGTAAAAACAGTACTTCATACTTAACTTTTAGATCTTTAGGACTTTTAAATGTACAGTAAAACATAATTAACTGTTACGCAGAGATATCTTCCAGTTCGATATCCATTTATCTCTTATCAAATGATAAAGAATAAATACTTCAAATATATAAAATATAATTTATTTAATAATTCCACCCACAGCTTGCCTGATAGAGGCGATTTTTTCACCGTTGACAGGTTTGGCAACCGCAGTTTTTTAAATTTTTGAATTGTTATCATGAAGATGGTGCTGCCCGTCTCCTGTTTCAGTTTCCCTCCGGCGCCGCTAACAAAACTCTAAAGACAATACGGGGTAGTTGATATTCTTGCACCGTCACTACACGCTTGAGGTTAATAATTACTCATTAATAAAATACTATCTGGCAAACTGTAGTTTTTGCTAAATATCAAATTCACAATATTTAGAACGGTCGGTACATGCAAATGGTTCAACTTCCCATGGTCCGTGTCGCTACCAGGCATGCGATATTCGCTGATCGCATGTCCGCAGCGTCACGCGACGTTCCCACATCGCGTGACGCACGTCATGGTCTACATTACTTCGCTCACGCTTCTCGTCTACGAGACCGGTAAGACTGTTAGTGATATGTTGGACAGTGGTACAAACTGCGCCAATATTTATTGAATTTAACGCTTTCTTGCATGAAAAGGCAATGATTGTTAATCAAAATGCGTATTGAAAAAATTTACTGATAACCAAAATTAAATAAATTATTTTTATTACATCATTGTAAGCGACAGCTACAGGTACGAAATTGGAACATTTATACGTGGTCGAGCCACGCTGCAGGTATATTATGATTGCAGCACGAATGGTTCGGCTCGACCGGGGAAAGACTATGCTCTCGCAGAATACCAGCGTAAAATAGCACCTTAATTCTGCTGTATTTCGTATAGTGAATATAAAGAACCAAATCTTAGTCCTTAGGGGTGATAACAGATCTGCATTTTGGTTCTCATCCATCAGAAGAACAGATGTAGTTATTCTGTAAAAGAAAACATTGCCAATGCATAAAACTTGAAGAAAAAGATTTTAAGGACCTTTAGCTGCCGCGATGTACTCGAACGACCGATACTAGATAACCGCAGCTCGGATTGATTATTATACATATTAAATCCGCTTATTGCCTCCTCAAAAACCAGACTGATTTTATTAAGAATAAACAATTGTGGCTAGCCACGTATAAAATCTATGGTAGCTCAGGGGCTAAGTGCTCCCTGTAAATTTGCAGTAAGCGAACAACCCGGGTTCGATTCTCGCCGGCACTAATGATATTTGTCAGTTGCAATTTTAAGTGCTAATTTACCACGTGTTCGGCCGTGAAGGAAAACATCGCGAAGAAACCTGCATGTCTGAGAAATAACAAAAAAAACTATTTCTAACTTCACATAGTTCGCCAACACGCATTGTCTTGCCCTAATAATACCCTCTCAGAAATGAGAGGAGGCCTGCGTAACTTTAAAGTAACTTTTTAACGTATAAAAAATTATTTTAGGTAACTTACAAAATATACAACTTGTTTCTTGCGTCATTTAAAAAAAGCTCTTGTATAACTTTATATATGAAAAATTTATAAATGAGCGTTGGTTGAGAAATCAAGTCGGTTATATTATGTTAAAAACGCAAATTCGTAACGGCATTTTACGCAATTTTAACGTAACTAATACGATTACGTTTGCTTCAACAGATAAAGCTATTAATAATGACCTTAGCGAGCAGCTATTTGCTTATATGATTGAGGATATTTCACGGTAGGTAGAAGGTAGTTTCAGTATCCCCACTACGAAGTTTAGATCATATGAGCTCAGTTTTTAGTTGGTCACCGGTTTCACTCACCATGTCAAAGGCAGCACACAGACGAAGGGAAGGGGGGGCCTCTAATCGAGATGCAGTCATAATATAGATATGGCTGCCACGAACACAGGATAAGAGTGTGTTGTCAACTCTTGGTACTAACATGTAATGCCACGTTGCCAGTGAAAAGGTCTCCGGTTCTTGGCACTCACCATACGAAACTCAGCAACATTAAGCTGGTATTCTGTGAGAGCGTGGTCCTACCCCGGTCTAGCCGATCCTTTCGTACTACTACCATAATATGTATTTATTTCTTTATTACATAATTATAACATCATTACATTTATATTAACCAATGCGATGCTATAATTAGCTTATCTATACAAAATAAAAGTCCTATAGAATAAAATACTAATTAACAAAATTACAATTTTCAACGCATTTGTATGTTGCAATTATAAATTTCGTCTCACTACATGAAAATATGTAAATATGTCAATTTCTAGTGAGATAATATTTAAGTAGTGTATATAGCTCGTGACAATGGTGCATTCTGAAGAAACATCGTACTAGCAGCGGGCACAAGGAGTAATGGGGGACGACAGCGAGAATACACGTAATTGTTAGTTACCCGCAGCGAGCATATCTAGGCTTAGACCATTCAACCCAAATCTGGGTGATATATCCATCCACGTAATACTTTCCACACATATTTAATAAGCGCGATATATCTCCTCACACTCAGGCAACAGTAACCTACTATACCACTGGGTATGGTGACTGTACTGACAAATAGACTCGGATATATCAGTGGAAAACCAGGATATATTACGTACTGCTTGAAATATAAAAATCGTGTAAATTTATTTTGAAGTTTTTAATATAGCTGCAGCGTGGCTGTACGACGTACACAAACACACTGCACAACGTAAAGTCCCGTCGAATAAAGACTGTATTATAAAAGCAAACACTTAGTCATTTTTAATTCATTTAATCTTTTCGTTCTCATTCTAGCCGCGTCTATACCCAAAATATTTCGTTAATGGGCTCAAACGTCTAAATGTTACCAGGACACGCAGGAAACTCCCTCACGTCCGATACGGTCGCGTCGCACGAAACACCATCGCATGCGCCCTTCTTGCGTGGGCGGCACGCGGGACGCAATCGACACGGCATACGGTGAACACGCTAGGGCTTATTTGAAGTGCTACTTTTTTAAAGAAAAAGGGTAACAAACGAACGCAGAGCTCACCCGATGGTAAGTGGATGCTGTGGCCCATAGACATCTACATTTACTCTCGATTAAGAATGAAAATGCAGATGCATTGTCACCCCCGAGGACTAAAATGGAATGTCTTGTTACCATTAAAAAAGGGTCTCCGTATGTCTACACTCACTATACGGAACACACTATCATTTTTCTTTTTTTCTAAAAGTAATTTTTTTATTTAACAAACTATTTCACAAACCATTTTCTTTTAATAACAAACTATAAACAATTCTTCCTTGTTTATTTATTTATGGGTTCGTGTCTAGAGGAGCTGTCGATACATTTTACGATCTGCTTGTTGGTCCAGTGATCGTTAGTACGGTTGCTGATCTTGAGGTCTCGGGTTCAAATCCCGGGTAGGGCCAAAATCAGTTGTTGGGTCTTTTCAGTAGCAGCCTGGAATCAGCAAGTTAGCGGTCTCACCCCCGTGTTTCGGAAAGCACGTAAATCAATATTTACGCCTTATCTCTTTCCGATCGGTAATCCATCCAATCGGACTATGAGAGTGAGGGAATAGAGAGTGCACCTGTGCATGTGCATACACTCGGGCATTATAATCCTGTGGAGATGGCTTGTCGCCGTGAAGACTGGCCGACGTTACCGAAATTCGGTCTGGAGGACGTTATTATATTTTTTCCTCTTCCAAAGTTGATTAAGAAAGTTTTCAATGATTATGAACCTCGCTTTATTTTCCGTAGGAAGCGCAATGGGACAGACATGGGCACGCAGCACGCAGCATCGCGTGACTCACGCGCGTTACGCAGTGGTCCTGTACCACACGCGGTTGAAGCAACGCGGCTCGGACTGCTGCTGTCACGCGATGTGTTAGAAAGCGTGTTACGGGGCGGACAAACTATAATCTTTGTTTTTTTGACGTAATTTTAAATGTGTGTGTGTGTGTGTGTGTATGTATGTTTGTAAGCGTGTGCGCGTGCGTGTGTGTGTGTGTGTGCGTGCGTGCGTGCGTGCGTGCGTGCGTACGTGCGTGCGTGCGTGCGTGCGTGCGTGAGTGCGTGCGTGTGTGTGTGTGTGTGTGTGTGTGTGTGTGTGTGATCGATTCAATGAAGATCTCAATGTAGAATAGATTTGGCGATAATATAGATTTTGAGAAATCTCAAAAATAAAAATTTTGAAAAACTGTTTTTTGGAATAGCTTTCACACGGCTTTTACCGATCGATTTCAAAAACTAATCAGCTGTTAACCTCAAAAAATGACGCCGGATGCCCTTTGGAAAATAAAAATCGGTTCAGTCGAGAAATAATATGAGGAAAACGTTTTTTTTTAACATAACTTCGAGATTTCGCAACATTCGCAGCATCTTAATTTGGTGAAACTTGGAGCGCTTTGCATTTGAAATTTGCGGGAGGTTTCAGGGGTGGCTTCCAGGGTCAACCTATTTTTTGTGTATTATATAATATTAAAATAACATTTTATACTTTACATAATATGGCTATGAACGTATTAAAATTATCTTTTCATTGGATATCTTAAAATATCGCAATCGACTAACCACACGCGCTCGCACCTTCAGCGAGCATGCAATGTGTCTAGCAAGATAGTTGCTACGCTTAGCTGGCGGGTGTTTAGTTGTAGAAAAACGCTGCTACACAGTACCTGCATAGTTTCCCTGTCATCTTTTATACTTACTATCCTATATTACATCTATTTCGTCTCACAATTCCCTATAATATTTTATTAATACAGACAATCTTTTATTCTATATAATAAAAGATTGTCTGTATCATTATCGATATTCAATTATTTCGTTTAGTATGCAGGTGGCTCAGAGCCGTGCTTTGTGGTATGACTTTAATAGGCTGAAGCGGTAAGTTTATTAACATTTAATCTCAATCGATGACAGCGCACATTACGCCTTGACCCTTGATAACTGCATAGTATAAGCAGAGTGAACAACTCTGGTATAAGAGAGGAACGTAAACAGCGGAAAAGGTAAAATGTCTGATAAGATCATCATCATCATCATCATCACCATCATTACAACTTATCACAACTCATTGCTGAACTTAAAACAGGCCTCCCCCAAGAAATGTCACAAAACACGTTTCTGAGCCACTTGCGCCCTTTGACTTCTTGCTCCTGCATCTCTTACCAGGTTTTCACTCCATCTAGTGGGGGACCAACTTCACATACGTTCGAAATATTTTTATTTCTTAGATACGTAGGTTTTGCTCAGTTTAGTTTTAAGGTGTTTTCCTTCACCGTCAGTCAATTTCAGATAAATTTGGCACAAATATTAACCTACTAGACTTAACCGATGTACAGAGTCCTTGTGAAAAGTGGTTCGAAAGAGCTGGAATTTAATATCTCAACATAGGAATAAAGGGTGTGGATTCTTCACTCAGTAATGGGTGCCAATGGGTCGAAAAAGGTGTACCCAATAAGTTAACGTCTAATTTTCAATATAAGTAATCTCAATGCTGATATAAAATGTGTATATTTGGATCAAAGCAAAAGCAAACTTCAGCATCACTATCATGACTGATGATGACCCGCATGAGATGTGTAAAATAATCTGGTAATAGTGCAGTACCTACTCTTATATCCTTCCCAATATTCTTCCATATCCGTCGTAAAGACATAGGAAACAGGAGGTGCGCAACTGCCTAATAATTACTCAAAATTTCAAAAGCTGCAAGAAAAAACATATACCTTAATAACGTGGCATTATTTAAATTTCAAATAATCAAAGACCATTTATTTTATCAATTTTTCGTTTGTTTTTTTTTAAAAAAAGCTTCAAGTTTTAGTATAAAAATAGCCTAGATCGCACCTGTCATTGCCCCTATCTGTTCGTTAAGTTATATCACAATCGATTCAGACAATCCGAAGATTTTACTACGTTGTTTACTAGACAGACAGACAAAAATTAAAAATATATATATCCGTGTCTCAATAGCACCTTAGCTAGATAAAAGACATTTATTTTATTATTACAGACAGACAATTCAAGTTTAATATAAAACATTGATTATAACATGAAAATGCAAAGCGATTAAAGCTAAGCCAAGATAATCAGAGCTTACATAAGTAAAGAGGCCGTAACAGATAGTGAGCGACACTCACGTGGATGAAGCATTAAATTCATCCCTTTATTACACGTGATAACAGAAGAGTAGAAATTAACTGTGGCTGGTCAGGGCGGCACGTGAGTGTCTTTGTTACGTACGGCGTGCCCACGTGCTTGATGAAGTTATCCACCTATTACGTTAGATTATTTTTCACATTTTTTTGTGTTTCATTTATTATTGTTTTAACTCTGCAATGCTTCTAACGTAGCCATGATGTAGCTGTATTATGGTTGTAGCATGACAGGGGACGGCCCACGCTCAAACAGAATACCAGCAAAAATAACAACTTAATGCTGTGTTTCGTATGCTGAATGTAGAGAATGGAAGACCCATTTTATTGAATACGCGGCATTCCATCTCAGTCCTCAAGGGTGACAACGCATTTGAATTTCGATTCTTATTCCAAGATAGATGTAGATAGCCATGGGCTACAGCATCCACTTACCATCAGATAGACTTTGTGTTCGCAATAAATTGCAATGATTTAAGATATAAATTAACCTCGTTCCGTGGTATTTAAGAGTGGAATTCAACGAAGCCGGTGTTCTAAACCGTGTGACCTATAGCGACCATAATCTTTAACATTTCGTGACTGCCTCGGTTGCCAATGGCGTGACGAATACACTCATAGCGCTGAAAGTTTAATAGGAGGAAGTCTAATAGGATTTACAATTGCTACATTAACTGATTAAAATTCAAATTCTTCAGTCATTTTAAATCAGCACTCAATCATATGCATACACACACATACACACACACACACACACACACACACACACACACACACACACACACATATGCACGTGTATACCGTACTTAGTAAATTTTGAACTTTGCGGTACTTTGCTATACAATAATTGTGTTTAAAAACCATGTTACCCCACGGTAAAGGATACGTGATAAAATACTTTTGAAGCATTTTTGAGTTTTTATAGATTTACATCTGTACTTCATTGGCCCACACATCATGTAGCTAAATCGCTCTACGTTTATAGCCTTAGGACACTACTTATAGCAATAGTAGAGCCTAATCAATCGTCACGTTATTAAGACCAATTTCATTTTTCACTACAACTAAGAAATCTATCTTTAAAATAATCATTAATGCTCCAAAAATATAAAGTTGGTACATTTACGAAAAAAAAAATACACCAAATTAACTTTAGTACAACACTGTGATACTGTAAAAGAAATGACATAAAGCCTGTGCCCAGCAGTGGGATGTGTAGGTATTGTAATTGTACTTAATTTTAGTGCGTATAGTCCCACTCAACAGAAAGCACTACCAGTTTTTAAGTCACTCAATATAGTTGACCAACAACAAACAAAACAAACTAACTAACAAAATGTGAAATCAACAGACTTTAACAGCACGCTGCGCAGATGCTAGAGTTTTTATGCTCACAAAATTAAATTTAACACAAATTTAAATGCGCACAATTTCTTTAGTAAGAGATGATAATCATTTTTTTATATTTACAATGATTATGAGAATATTGTGTTAGACGGAATGGATGATTTATTTTTTTATATGTGCTAAAGCCACGATGCAGCTATATTACGACTTTTATGTACGAATGGGTCGACTAGACCTGCGAATGGACCATTCTCATAAAGAACACCAGCGTAAAATAGCAGCATAATGCTGTAGTGCTTCGTAAGGTGAGTGTAGAGAACTAGAGACTTTGTACTGGTAACGAGGAATTCCATTTTTTTAATCCTCGGGGTGTAACTCAGATCTATGGTCTATAATATTCACTTACCATCAGGCGGTCTGTATGCTATTAAAACGTTAAATGACCCAATAATAATACAAGTCGACCTTTAGGTAAAATTATAGTATTTTCGCTTAGTATTATTACGATACCGTATACTAAAACAAACTATGAAATAATGGTACAATTAGGATAATTATACTACGAAATCCGACCCTGGTTACGTCGTGTTTTGATATGACGTTTGTATTATGA
>DWHP01006253.1:0-11503 GCA_018247895.1 Parnassius honrathi | reverse complement strand
AGCCTCACAGCAGCTCTGACTTCAAGGTCGCGGATGCCGTCGATGAATGTCTGCACCAGGTTCCCTTCAATGAGCGCCGGTACAGACTGGTATGCTTTTCGAACCATCTTATCCACCTCAAGGGCACACTGCTGCAGGTTTTCGTTGCTGCGTTGCAAGCGATCTTTAAGCTGCGCACGAAAGACGTGTTCCAGGTGAGAGTCGCCATATCTCGCCTCCAATGCTTCAAGGAGCTGCTCGTAGGTCATTTTCTTACCGAGAGCTTCCAACACAGTTAAGGCTTGGTCGCGCAAGCTTAGGGTGAGTGCAGTCATAGCCTGACTTTTATTCCAGCCGTTCGCCTCCATGACAGCCTCGTACTGGATTTTGTAGGCTGACCAGGAAGAAGTCTTGGTGAACAGCAGCACTTTGAATCCACGTAGCGTAGGTTTTGTAGTTATTACGGGAGCTGTAATTCCATTCTCAAGTGTTTTTTTTAAATTTATTTGAGGCAACAAACAGTCATGTAAAAAGATGGTAACGTGAATAAATATTAATATCACTGAAGACTTATAGTGCCTTTAACTAAACTTTTACAACATTTTAAGCTTATTGAGCTACTTTTAGGACCAAAAGACGTTATAAATATATTTATTTAATAATACACTAAGTTCTAAGATGAAGTAACTAGTTAACATTTGGTGTGCAATTAAGAAAAAGAGAGAAAAAAACCTATGTTAAAAATATGATTATTATAACACTGACAAATTCAATTAGCGAATTGAGTGCTGCAATATTTTCAGTGATGGGTAACTAGATTATTCACAAGCCAAATTTTGAAAGAGAGCGGATTTGAGTTTTGATACTGATGTATTAAATAAATCAATATCTATGAATTTTTTATTGCAAATGTTAGTGGAACGATACACAAATGAGTTACGTGTATAATTTTTATGATATCGTGGAGTTACGAAAAGTGGTTTTGGACGTGAGGAGCGCACTGGCAGATGGACTCGGGAAACAAATGACAATCTGCTAAGTAACAACGAGGAGTCGACTAGTTTATTAATAATTTTGTACAGAAATACTATGTCAAATATTTTACGCCTGTTGCAAAGACAAAGTAAATTGTAATTTTTTAACGAATCTGTGTATGACTGATTTAAAATATTTTGGCGATAATTTAGGGATTTAATAAACAATTTTTGAACTCTTTCTATTCTCCTAATATGAAATTTATAACACGGGCTCCAAACAGTGCTGCAAAAATAAAGGATAGATCTGACAAAAGAGAAGTATAATTTTTTTAGAGTTTCGGGACGTTTAGGTATAGGGTTTACTTATTCGTAGTACAAAAACTAGATTTCTAAAAGCCGAAGCTAATATATGAAAGTGTATACTGCAACGATTTCCTTCTATTTGCTAGGTACGTGGATTATAACTTAAAACGTAAATATCACGAAAGTTAGTTTTTTGTGTATATTATGTATATCATAATATATGAGACAGCAGTCCGCTAGCGGACTGCTGCCTCATGTTTTATCGTTTACACATTTTCATACGTGAAAGTGGTCTATTCTTTTTTAAATTAAATATCTACGCATGCGAAATTTTATATTAAACGATGTTACTTTGATAGTGATGCAAATCTGAAGTTTTTTTATGCGATAAGGCGACTTGAGATACTATCGCCATCAACTGACCGCTGTGTTAAACTATCGTCAAAATCTTCCACACAGTCACGGATATCAATGATGTCTGTAGATAGCATATTGTAAAGAGTTTTGTAAACAAAATACACATCAGACTAGACTGTAGGGCGTAGATTCCTTTGCCTTTATTAAGTACAAAATACTCGTTTAACTTCGTGAAAATACTACAATATGCAAATTTTTCGGAGAAGGCTCTGTAATTTGTATAACTTGTCCTAAGTTCTGAGAGTACAAACAACTAATATGTAATTGTGGCGGCGCTATCGTCGCGCCACTAGCGGAACACGCCGAAGCCTAAATCGCGCTATCAAAATTCCGAATCATAAACAGTATACATAGAACATCTCCGAACTATCACATGGAGTGTTGACTGCTCCCCGGGGCAGAACACCTTCCCCGGCGGGAGATCTCCCATTTAGAGACGATATCTGCTCGGGAGTGAATGGGTGGGGTACTCTATGACGATGATGAAGCTTGGAGTTTCCGAAGGTTGTTGATTGCGAGTTCAGATCGCGTCAGGTGGTCACCACTGGTGGCCGTGGTAGGAAAAGGGGAGATATAAAAATAACCATGGAGTGGTACCTAAGTATTACTTACTGGGTAAGACTCGAAGTAAACTTTTTTGAAGCGCTCATCCGCTTGCCATAACGTAGATGCAAAACCTGGAGGTAGAGGCAGTTTCAAGACCAATCTGCCGACTTCACCAGGCTGACACTCCGTGCCGTCTTCTCTCAAGGCTCTTACTAAAATATCAATAAACATTTATGATTAAAAGATAATATTATTTTTTCACTATCACATTTCTGTTTTTTTGTTCCGTTTCCGTCCCGTTAGAAGAAAATTAATTCCTCTGCCTGAGATTCGAGATATAAAAAATATATGTAGAACAAAGAAGAGTACAAAATATGTACAAAATAGGCAGTGCTCGACTTTTCAATGATGATGTCAGACATCTCCCTGCCAAGCTGAGCAATTAGAACTTCTACTATAGATGAAGCTCATTTCGGCGAAAAGCGTCGAAAGCGAAAAGGAATATATTTCAAACGATTTGAGAGAAACAAATTATATTAATCAACATCTGTATATTCGAAAATTTTTATCTGCCCCTTTTATCTACGTGTCGTTAGCGCGACTACAGATCTGTGATCCCGAGTTTGAATGCAGGCTCGGGCTAAAAGCAGTTATTAGGTTTTTATGTCAAGAGATTCGCATTAGCAGCCCAGAATCAGTTTTAACCCTGTGCCTTAGAAACCTTGTAAAGCCGTTGGTCCTACGCCTGATCGTTTTCCGGTTGTATCGAATTGCCGCTCCATCGAACAATGAGAGTGAGGGAATAGAGAGTGCAAATGTACTTGCTCGGATCTCGGATGCTATAATCCTGTCCTGCGCAGATGTCTCTGTGTAAACCGGCCGTCGTAACCGAAATTCGATCTGGAAAGCATTATCGGCCTACATGTATTACAAGGAAGGCGGGAATATTCACAAAGACACTACTTAGATGTATTAGCGTCTACGGAAAGTTAAATATATGGCTCTCCAGACATTTTTCTTAATCGTCTACGCTTCTTACCGTATTGACGACGTTATAATCGATTAAATAGATTGACCGATTTTCACCTGTCTTAGAAACACACTATAGTGAACTTTGAAATAATACTAGTTTTTACGGATTTTGTCGCGTATATTTAACTTTTTAAATACCGGACGTTTCGAGCGCTTTACAGCACTCATGGTCACGGGGGGGACTCAACATCTCAGTCCAAAGCTCTCGAAACGTCGGGTATTTAAAAAGTTAAATATACGCGATAAAATCTGTAAAAACTAGTATTATTTCAATGTGTAGTGTTCACTTCTGAGTTGAGAAACATGGTGTTTTTTATGAAACTGAAGTGATAAATGAACTTACAGTCTACCCGATGCCTTAACGGTTAGTCTGGACATAACGAAAGGTTTGCATTATGTTTCGCACAAAGTGCTTATTCAAAACTTCCTTCTTATGGTATTTCTGATAAAATATGCAATTGGAGCACCAGTTTTTCCTCAGATCGTAGCATTAAGGTCGTAGTCGACAGTGCATGCTCCGGCTCCGAGCCCGTGAATGCGGGTGTTTCACAAGGCTGCATGCTATGGCCCACCCTATTTCTTCTGCAACAAACCAATTACATTCTTGTGCAGATGACAGCACAGGCGATGCCTGTGCCAACACTGGCCTTGATAATATTTTTCGGGAACACGTCGTCGGGCGCCGGAATAAACTTGTTGTTGAAATAGAAGTATTTGTTGACAAAGTCTCGGATTTCGGGGCGGCTAAATCTGGTCTAATTCAGTCCCCACAATATACAAATTCGCGCGTTTACCGCTAAAAAAACCCTTTCAGGACACTCCCCTCGTTGTCTCAGTTAGCATCAGAATCCTTAGCGTCGACATATTGAATGACGTCAATTCCGCAGTCACTTGGAAAGGAACGTATTTTTGGCGTGCTTTGTAGAGCAGGACAGTATTTCATGCCGGCACGCCGATTGCAACTTTACAAGACGTAATATCAGCCTAACATGTACATAAACTTCAAAATATCAATTATAACTTTCGATAGAATAAACTGATTTTTATAAAACAAAAACTAAAAAGGTTATTCGAAGCCATATTTCTTTGCAGATTTCCTACCGATCACGTCCCAAAATTAAGCTTGAAGTGGATATCTCTGTATATGTTTCACTTACTTGCAAAAGTTTGGTGTTATTTAAATGCTACATACACACATATTAAATTACTATTTATTAAAGTATCTATCTTGTAAGAACGTAACCTCGGTTACCATAGATTATTACATAGTAGCAAGTATCCGACGCCAGTCGTTAAACAGTGCTGTCGCATTGCGGCCGCAGAAAAAATAATTGTGGAAATATCGTTTTAAATTTGTAACTGTAATATTCCAATTAAAGAATGCTAATTGACGTAGTCCACCTAATGTAAGTGAATCACACTATACCTTTAACTTTCGCGCAAGTGCGAGCAATAAATTGACAAGTTTTAGCGCAATCCGATGAATGGTAGCAATGGCAGGGCATAAAATAAGAACAAATAAAATTTCACTGTTATATATTAGATATATTTAGGTGACATACATACTTACAAGGACACGTCTTTTGGAAAGCTCACACCAATCACGCCGATCACATCGTAGTTAAAAGTTGTTCCAATAGATGGCACTTTTTTCCGAAACACAAAACTTCTATCTTTATCTTTTTAAATCAGTGACTGCGGATGCAGAATGCAGACCACCTTTCCAATCCAATCTCTCGACCGGGATTGTGAAGTGCCGATACGCGGAGCGAGTAGGTATTTTCATAAATGCTATCTGTTTCATATCGCACGCTCCGGGCGTGAACAACACAAATACAACATATTAAACTAGAGTAGGTAATTATATTCTGCTCCTGTACGAGTAAAAGTGTTCTACGATATTCTGTGATTCGTGGGCTATCTGCGGTTTGTGTCCAAGTGACATAATTATTCAATTTGTTTGTGTCTCTTTACACTTTTATTATATTGCATAGTGTGTGTAGACATTTAGTAGGTACTTACTACATATACCTTATAGAAGTGAGCTATTAATCTGCCTAAGGTAAATGCCAGTTTTTACGATGAGTATTACATTCATTCAAATAAAATTATTTTATACATTTTAAAATGGAAGATAATGATTATAGACGAGGAAAAAAAGTCGACTGTGTTTATCAACAAATCGAAAAAAATTCAATTTATTTTGTAAATAGAAGGGTAACGGTAACTTCCAAAATCAGCAGGTACACGTACACGTACTTATTTACTTACTTTGATCGCGTACCTTAACACGTAAAATACTATTGCACATAGGTATCATAGGTACTATTTATTATTTGTTCTGTGACCATACTTTGATTGGTAGGTGAGAGACCGAACTTTATTCCACCAAAATATAAAATTATGGAAGAGTTGATATTGTTTTTTAAGACTTCAAAAATGGAGGAGGTTCTATGTTCGGCTGTATGTTTTTCTTTTTTTTTATGTATGTTTACTAATCTCTCCATCAGTTGTGGACCGATCTTGAATAACTATTCATTTTTTCTTCGATAATGTATGTCTCACAAATGGCCCCATATAAATGTAATGGAAATAATTTCAACCATTACATATGTTGTAATTGATATTTATTGAAATCTTTCGTACAAAATTTTAAATTTTATCACTGGTCTACTATTATAATAATAGTATATTAGTCCGTTAGAAAAAGTTGTCCGTATTACTAATTTACTAATCTAAATTTTAAAAATGAACCGAGTTAAAGGTAAACTAGCTTTTGACCGCGACTTTTGCCCGCGTTAGTTAGCCGTAAAATATATTTTAAACTATTATCATTCTATTTATTTTTCAGCGACTCTGAGCTTGACAAGGAATTACCGGACAGTAATATGCAGGCACGATGTATTCCTAATATTCGTCGAATGAATGTTAGAGGTCTAACAGCGCTACATCGATGGAGGAGGACATAATCGTAGAGGGTTTTCAAAGAAGCGCTGTAATGCATGGCGTTAAATATCACATGCTGATTGGCGATGGCGACTCTGGTATCATAAATAAACTATGAATTACTATACCATACGGTCTTAACCTCATGGTGAAAGAAATAGAATGCAAAAATCACCTTTTGAGAATTTTTTTTCCAAGCTGAAGCAGTCGGAATAAAAAACTAACAACCACAAAGGTTACGTACCAGCACGTGCAAGAAAAAGAGTTGAAAATAATGTCTTGCGTCTCCGAAAAGCAGTAGTTGGTGCCGTGATACATTAGAAGAACGAGGACATCACTGACGCGGAAAATATTAAAAACATCAAAAATGACATGAAAAATAGTGCCAATCATGTTTTTGAGAAAAGAAAGAAGAGTTTTTGGCTTCTTTGCACAAAAACGAGGACGAAATAAAAGTATTAGAATTGGCTACTAAAGGTCAAAAAGACAATGATTTGTGGCACACTGAACGGAGAAAAAGGCTAACTGCATAATTCGTGTTTGTCTACACTAAAAGAGTTACTGTATACTAATTTCAAAGGAAATACGGCAACAACGGAATATGGAAACCAACACGAATCGGAGGCCGTACGAGAATTTTCCACAACTACCAATCTCAAAGTTTCGGTATGTGACCTATTTATTGATTAAGATGATCATTATTTAGGGGCAAGTTTCGATTGGCTTATCGGAGATGACTCTCTAATTGAAGTCAAATGTCCTATTTCTGCTTCTAATATGCCACCTGTGGAGGCCATAACTGAAAAAAGGTTAAATTTTGCTTGATACGAGAAGGACAGATAATTTTAGAAAGAAATCATGATTACTATTATCAGGTCCAGACAATCATACACATCACTGGTAGGCAATTTTGTTTTTTCGTAGTATGGACGCCACATGTTTTGGTGTATGAAAAAATTAAGTACAATGACCACTTTTCGACAGAAAAAATGCAGCCAAACATAACTCATTTTATTTTCAATGTTTATTACCAGAACTGATTGACCCTCGAGTACCTAGAAATATGGCAGCTCGAGAAAGAGTGTAATAAAGTAGTATGTAGTAATAAAAAAAATAATTTCCTCAAGTTGTTACTTTTTTATTTATTCGCCTACCTTATTAAGTGTAATCTTGAAATCTTTTTAAGTTACTGTTCTTATTCAATAAGGACTCTAAAATAAAAGGACTAAATACCTAATCAATAAAGTTATTCACAGACATAAATTTTTTCATGAGAAGTATCATTTGTGTAGGTGTTCGATATTACTTTCTTCTCCCTAAGCTATAATAATATCTTTTTTAAACGACTTTTTTAAACACTAGGATTTTCTCCTGTATCGTGGAGGCAGTTTACATACATAAATTGTACAAGGACAAACATCCAGACCCGGAACAATTACTTGTAGGCCACACAAATACTTGCTCCGTATGGGGTTAGAACCCGCGGCCCTCAGAGCTGTAACTCATTACTAAGCTACTGCGCTACGTAGCAATCCAATCTATATATTTATATGTATATCGATAAAATCTCCAACAGGGGTATGAAAGTCCTCAGTAGCTCGCTTTCATGTTGTTACTAGCACCATCTCACAGTCGCAAAAAGCACTAATATCTCTGCTATTATTTCATATTTTCCTCAAAAGATGGCACCAATGCTAACATTTATTATTGTTTACTACTGAATCTATCAAAGTTTTGAATGTCGCGGTATATATATAAAATAAATTTTGTCTTGCATGTCATGCAAGGCGTGTCGAGGTAATGTAATTAATATCGAACAGAAAGTTTTGTATATTATAGCGAATTAATTAAATACCAACTATGAACATTACCTATTATTTACGAATGAAATATTATTAAATATGCGAAATAATACCGAAACAAGTTGATAGCGCCCTCTAGTGTATTTTTCGGTAATTTATAATCACAACGCCATCTATTAGATTGAAGAAGAAACTTCCCTCGTTTCGTCACGAAGTAATTTGTTAGAGTGGCTCATCTATGTCCTAGAATATAGTATATTTAACAACAAACCACAACTACAGCCGTATACCCTTGCCTCCCGACCCATTTCGTGCGATAGAGAGAGATGCAAGTCTTGTAAGAAATTGCCTACGTTTCCTTTTTTAAATATTGTTTTGGGGCGATAACATATTTACCCCACTAAACCTTTACGAAATGAGATAATTTTGTATCTCATTAGATGTGTCTCATTAGATTCGGTATACCTTAGTCTACGTCTGTACGTTTTTTTTAGTAAATCATTTCAGTTTAATTAAGAAAAATAAAAGTGCTCGAGGAAGTTTTTAAGTTAACATATAGATGTTTAGATGCTAATAACTTATATCGTACGTAATATTTCTTTAAAATTAGGACGTATGGACCTACTTTTTTTGTTATATCAACGACGTTTTCAAAAATTGTGAAAATTAGACTATGTTTACGGGTGGGAAAAGGTTATCGCTTTTTGTATGAAAATTTACAGCTCCACAATCCTTAAAACCCTAATCCTCAAATCCCTAATTCCATGTACATACTTATTTCAATATTATCTATATCTGTTATCTCAAAATATACCTAAACGTATCCAAATTAACTGTCATTACTTTTTATTATCTTTAGTTAAGCGTAATTATCTATTGCCTGCGCAGGCTACAACATATTATAAACTATATTATATTTTTCTCATAACTATTTGTTTGTTCTGTATTGTGTCGTCCATAACTCTGCATTAAGTTTGGTTTTACTTTTAGTCATATTCTCACCAAAAACCACCGACTCCTTGCTCGTCGAAAATGAGAAGCCGTAAGACAAGATATGATAGGCCAAAGACCGAATATTGGCATATTTTTTGTAATCTAACCCTATAAGCTAAACCCCTAAATTATAATAGTGTTTGTAGTTGTGTTGTGGTCCATCGAATTGGGGGCGGGGGCTTTCCCAAGTCCCTCGCCCCTAGACCCACTCATGGGGGCCGGAAAAGGGCGTTGTCCGGCCTTCTCCTGCGCCTGGTGCGCTTTCTGCGGCCAGGAAAGGGAGTCGAGATCTCCCTCTCCCGTTTCCCTCTACGACTGCGGAGTTTCCCTCTACGTTTACATCACGTCTTCACAGAAGGACACCACTGCGTCCCACGATTCTGCGCTACCGACCATCCTCTGCACCAAGGCCGACAGCGATAGATCGCCTCCTACTTCATTTGTGAGGACACGGCACTGCTCCTCCCAAGCTACACACTCAGCGAGCGTGTGTTGCGCCGTGTCCTCCCCGCAATGGACGCAGTGGTGGCACTGAGCGTCCGGCTCCCTGTCTATGTTGCACAGGTACTTGCCGAAGCAGCCGTGCCCCGACAGCACCTGCGTCACCCTAAACGGCAGGGAGCCGTGCCTTCTCCCAAGCCAGCCCGAGTACTGGCTGGATCGCCTCAACGGTAGCGAGGCCCGCGGTAGGGCGCAGAAGCCTTTGCCGCCATTCCGCCACCAAACCTGACAGAGCTCCTCACGGCGCAGCGCGATCTGTCGCTGCACCGGCCTCGAGCCCCGTCCCCGCTCTTCCTCGCGCCATCAATATAATGACGCGAGTACTTTCGCCTCTAGGTCCCAGGGCGGGGATCTGGCCAGGACGCAAGCCGCCTCGTAGGAAATCGTGCGATACCCGCGAATAACTCTGACGGCCATCGCCCATACAGGGGCCCCATACAGGGCCATGGACCGCACGATTCCCGAGTACAACCGCCCACAGGCGGCGCGGGGAAGCCCCCAAGTAGGGAAGCAGTGTTGAAAGCGCGACCGCTGCACGCATCAGCTTGGGCGCAAGCCGCCGGAAGTGGGGCCCGAATTCCCATCGGCTGTCGAGCACCAATCCCTGGTACTTCATGGTGGACTCGACAGCTATCCGGCTGACCACGATGTGTGATACCGGCGGCGGCGCGCATTGAGCGCCATAGAACATCATGGCCTCCGACTTGTTAGGGGCCACCTCCAGGCGCAGGCACCAGATGCGGTTCACCACCTCTGAAACCGCAGCCGTGGCAACCAACGCTGCTTCCCTGTGTGAGCAGTCGTAGCCGATGTTCCACAGGAGCGGTCTCAAGACCGATCCCTGCGGAACACCGCACGACATGACGCGCTGATCAGCGCTGTCACGTCCCCAATACGTGACGCATCTCTCTTCAAGGTAAGCCCCTAATGTGCGGCGGAGGTAGGGAGGCACGCGATGGTAATTAAGCGCCTCCCGTATACAACTCCAGGGTAGGGTATTGAAAGCGTTGGAGATGTCTAAAGACACCACCAGCACCACCCCACGCCGGGATACTGTCTCCTCCGCCAGGGCCCTCACGCGCATAATAGCGTCTATGGTGGAGCGCCCGCGACGATAACCAAACTGGTTCTCGTCCAGGCCAGGCCCCTCTCTGCACAAGTAGCTGACGAGGCGATCTGCGATGATACGCTCAAGAAGTTTGCCCGCCTCGTCGAGCAGCACTATGGGCCGGTACGCGGACGGTGAATCCGCGGCGCGTCCCTCCTTCCTGAGTAGGGCCAGCCCCCCTCATTCCACACACTGGGAAGCTGACCCTGCTCGAGACATGCCGTGAAGAGCCCCCTCAGCTGAGGCTCCAGCTCCTACAGAGCCAGGACGAGAGCTCGACCAGGAACTCCGTCGGGTCCGGGCGCTGTGTTCTTGGCCCGGAGTTGCGCCATGGCTGCTCTCATCTCAGCTTGCGTCACCTTGGAGACATCGGTGCTCTCCTCTTCTGGAGAGTCTGCGGCTGAGGACGAAGCCAACGCCTGGGCAACGTGTCCCACTCGTTCTGGGAAGAGAGCTGATACTAACCGTCTCTAGCAACTGGGGTTGCATGGTTTGCGTTAGTGGATCCGCCCAGGTACGTAACTTGTCCCGTACCCAACGGTAGGGGCGCCCCCACGGATCCCGATCTAGGGACCCCAGCAGCTCCTCCCTGGCACGCGACATCGAGTCGTCGATGGCCAGCCAAAGAGTCTACTTAGACGCGTGGTACACCTCATACAGCGCGTCCTCCTCGGCAGAATCCCGTCGACGTCGCCTCCAGTATCGGGTGTACCGGCGACGACACGCTATGCGCAATTGCGCTATCTCGGCGGTCCACCAGTACATACAATTCTGGCAACGAGGACCCATGGGGCCTCGCATACAGACTGTCTAGCGGGAGGATGCGTCCGCCTGCAAATGTGATCAATGGGATCGCCTTTGCGGGTGGGCACCCGGACAGTCTGGTACCCGCGATGCGC
>DWHP01006252.1:0-11504 GCA_018247895.1 Parnassius honrathi | reverse complement strand
TGCTATAAGAGACGAGAATGGCTACATTCTGAATGATGAAGTTTTGAGTTTAAAGAGATGGAAGGAATATTTTGAAAGCGTGGTTATGAGTGAGGAGACGAGGTATGAACAAAATGAAATAGAAACTCCGAAACAAGACGAAAGAGGTAGCGAGATAAGTATAGATGAAATAATGAAAGCAATGAAAAGCAGGTAAGGCAGCCGTATATGATAGAGTTTCACTCGAAATACTCAAGCGCTGGAGAGGAAATGGTGGCCGACCTGCTGCACATCTTGTTTAATTTATGCTGGGAATTGAAGCGGGTATCGGTAGACTGGTGAAAAGCCGTGATAGCTCCTATGTATAAAGGAAAAGGGTCGCAGCAGGACTATAAAAACTACCGTGGTATCAGCCTTCTTAACGTTGTGGGAAAACTGTATGCTAGGGTTCTAATTGAAAGAATCATGAAAGAAACTGATGGAAAATTTTGGAATGTGCAAGCGGGATTTAGAAAAGGAATGGGGTGTACAGATCAAGTATTTTCCGTGCGCAAGGTTGCGGAGAAGTTTTTGAACAAAAATCAAAACGTTTTTTGTGCGTTCGTGGACTTAGAAAACGCCTATGACAGAGTGGACAGGGATGTGCTATGGCAAACACTGAACTCATTTGGGTTGAGCGCTGAGTTGATATAGGCATTAAAGTCTCTTTATATGGACTCTAGTGCTTGTATTAGGATCAACGGGACTGGTTTGGCATCCATAAAGGTGTCAGATAGGGTTGTGTGGCTTCCCCGTGGCCTTTCAACCTATTTATGGACAGATGTTTGGAAAATTTGAAAGCTGAAGGATGTTGTTAAGAATGGGTGAGTTAACCGTAAAATGACTTTTGTACGCCGATGATCAAGTTATTCTTGCATCGTCGGCGGCCGAGTTGCAAATGATGGTTACATTAATGAATAGATCATTTAAAGAAAGGGGTATAAAAGTGAACGCAAACGTGTACGAAGTGAACGGCAGAGTCGGAAAGGGACGTCCTAGGCGAAAGTTTATCGACGATATATTTGAAAACGGGCCAAATTAGGAGTACCCTTAACCGACAAGCATGTATGCATAGGTACATGGATGTGGGGGAGACGAGAGAGTTGTGTCAGGATCGTGCCAAATGGATGTCCGTAGTTCCTGCCTACCCCACTGGGTGAGAAGCGTGAGTGTTTATATATGGATGTTATATAATAGCTACTAAACTTGGGAAAAATTGGGATTGCATGCAAAAAACTATTATATATATTTGCTACTATCAATTTATTTATCCTTGGTAGATTAGTACTTTCTGCTTTTACGAATTCGTCTTCCATGATGCCTTTTCAATAAAATTCGGAATAAAACTCAATAATCGTAATGATAAAAAAATTGAAATAACACAGCACCTTAGCCAGTTCTCTTAATCAGTGACACAGAACACTAATACCCTAAGGCCGGTTTTAGGGCTCGACCGACCGTCGATGCGTACCATCGGTCCTGACGATACGCATAACCGATCGTCAGTTTGTAGCGTTCAGAGATCTCCCGAGTAATGAAACTGGCCGGACTGGTACAGTCACAAACACGTACACGAAATAGACGCGTTTACAATTTGTTTTGTTGCTGTAAAGTAAACAGCAAAGAGAACAGAAAACTGTACAAACTTCTTTCCAGGCCTTTAACTTGACATCACGGTCTTTGTATAACACATGGCCTTTGTTCCACAGAAGTTCGCGAAGACGGACTTCGGCAAATAGGCGTTCGGTGTCGACATATGCCATGTTTGAGAAAATTACTTAAATCACTAACACTACTTAATACCTATAAAATCATACAAAATTATTGAAGTTTAGGTTCGATTTTCTTTACGATGATGCATGCATCCGTACAGTCGGTCCACCGATCGGTGTAGCACTGAACGCGTTAATATGCGTTACTTCCATAGCGCGTCGGTCGACCGACGGTACGCATGCGGTCGCGCTCGACCGACGGTCCTCGTACGCAGTGCGTAGGAATATACGCGTGCATACGGTCGGTCGAGCACTGCAACGACTAGTGAATTTTCGTACAAATGGCAAGCGCGACCGACGTACGCACCGACGGTCGGTCGAGCTCTAAAACCGGCCTTAGGAGGGATCAGTGACGTCACGACAGTATATAAAACGGCGGATAGCTTTTTTGCAGATTTGAGGCACAAAGCAAAAAATATTCTTAAAATTAAATATAACATTTATAATGCAATTTTATAAATAGAAATCAATATCTCTTACTTTCACTTTTTACAAAATCTATCATAGATACATATTTTTGATGTCTTTTTACATGGTGTAAAATACCCTATTACGGTCGAATTTCGATCACTAGCTTTATAAATAGGCCACACGTACATCGCCATAATACGCTCAATAAGCGATTTCGTAGCAGTTATGTTTTTCATATTATATTTTATTGTTCAGTTTTTTTACCAATCGGTCTAAGAACTTGTTTCCTTTAAGTTCCTAGAAGCGAACGCATGCCATGTCAATCCGTGCACCAACCCGCCACAGAGTACTTTGTAAAAACCAACCAACCCGCCCCCCATCGTTATAAGTAACCAAACGCACGTCAGAAAACGCAGTATCGTATAGATAAGTCCAGTAATATTCCCTCACAATAAAAATATTGGGGACGTGGCTGTATCGTGCACGTGCGCGTGTGTATTATATACGTTTATGCGGCCGTGGAAGGAAAAGGGGATATCGCCCGCCGGGCAAGGCGTACTGCCCGAGGAGCGGCCAACGCTTCGGCTCCGTGTGATAATTCGGAGCTGTTCTATATATTATACTGTTTTTGAGTCGGAACTTTGATAGCGCGATTTAGGCTTCGATGTGTTTTTGCTTGTGCCGCCACCACATCACTGCTCAGATCGGTAGTGCAGTCCGATTGCCGGTGCGTCCTAAATGCCGGTGGGGAATGCATGCTGTGTGCGTAAGGGCAAGTGACGCCGGTGCGTTCGATATGTCAGTGAGTAATGCATGCCATACTACGCACTTGCAAATGATGCCGGTGAGAACGATGTGCCGGAGCAAGTGCCAGAAGTCTGCCTTATAAATCTGTGGTGAGTCGAGATGAAGAAAAGTTCGACTGGCTTGCTGGAACTGAAGACTGCAGAAGACGATTCTCGTTAGTGAATGGATGTCCTTGAGGATAATGACGAAGGCTTGAAATTGTAGTTTTCGAAGGTTGTTGGTTGCGTGTTTACATCATATCGGTGTCACCACTGTGGCCGTGGAAGGAAAAGGGGAAATCACCCGCCGGGCAAGGTGTTCTGCCCGGGGAGCGGCCTACACTCCGACTCCGTGTGATAGTTCGGAACTGTTCTATATATATTGTTTTTAATTCTTACTTTGATAGCGCGATTTAGGCATCGATGTGTTTTTGCTTGTGGCGCAACGACATCGCCGTCGCATGTACGTAACATTAAAATTTATACTAATCGGAAATTATGCGACGTAACGAAACGACCTCAAAATGGTGGCGCACCCCCCTTCACCGTGCGTGACGAGTCACAAACGGCCCTCAACGTAACAAATTCTTTGATCCTTTAGCTATTGAGTAATGTAATTACATTAAGGATGCAGATAATAGACGTATAGCTGCAATACACGACTGTATCCCTCGATTGCGCTATCATTAGTTTTTGGCATTACCTGCCAATGGAAGCAAATTTAAAGACGTATTCATGTCATGACAAAAATGACAACACACAACATAATTTTTAAACATTTTATTTCAAATTACATCGTATAGGAATGTTTAAACAGTAACAATAGGTACATTTGCTTTTCATTTAGCAATAGCACGATACAAAATCAGAAGTACAGTATTATGCATAAAACCCACACTACGCCCTCTATAATTAACTCATTCACAAATTAAATTATAAAACGACCGAAATAATATATATGTTACAAAATATCTACAACAGAAATACTAAAACAAACAAACAAAATCATAAAATTTGTATGCCACAATGAAAAGAAAATATTTACAAAAGCAGTTCAAAATGTTAAAAACTTAAAACAAAACTACTTTAAATTATGCTCAATCCGACCAATAATATTAATTATAAAACCAGTTTTAGGTTTAAACTATGGTAAACCATATTTTGGTAATTCAGAGGGTATATTGCTCACATAAAGAAATCTCATAACCGCGGCGCCAGTCTTCGCGATATTTGAAATTTGCTATCAAACTTTACATTTTATTCCATGTGACTTTTTACTGCATATACTGGTCATATTTTTTGTGATAACGGTTACATAATCGAAATAAAGTTTTCATATAGATATGTAAAACCGTTTTTAATTTACGTTTCTGCAGTAATAGTTGCCAGCGATCGATTAAGTCAAAAACAAAATTAGTTTTAAGAAATCAACACGCGTTTTTGTTGCGCAAAATGCACTTTGTAAAGTCAAGTTATTCATAAACACATTCATAAACACTTGACATTAGACTTACCGGAGTCACAATTAAGTTTAATTTAGAATAATAGCTTAAGGTAACGATAAACGCAGCCGAGTCCTGCCGATATTCGCTTCGTCTCGTTTCCACGATTGGCAGGGTCATCTGTTAGACAGAAAGGTTGATAGTAAAGTTGCTTCGCCGCCAAACTGAATGGATATGATTTTACAATACGAGAAGTTACGTTAGCTGTATAACGTTTAGATTCAAAACGATTGAGCGTTACTGTATAGTTTTGTGTGTGAGGCATATCGATACGATATGTTACATGTGTGTGTTTTATTTACGTTTTCATATATCGAACTGATGCCAACTCTAGTTTATACCTGAGGCTAACAATAAACTACTTTTTGTAATATGACGGTGTATTATTATGTATATGAAATCAATGTAAAGATGTAGGCAATACTATAATGGACTCAAAATGTATCACAAATACAAAGGATATTTTAGTAGTATATTTTCTAAAAACTGCCTAAAATGAAAGGATAATAGTCATAAAGAAATTAATAGATGATACTCATTAATTTGAGTTCGAATTATTTTACACGTCTTTAATATTATTCTTTACAAACGCCTTAAGCTATTTATTATTCGTTATAATCCATTTTAATAACGATTGTATTTGTTTGAATATATTCGTAATAAAGTTAGGGATTTTAGTAAAAAGTTTAGCCTCATAATAGTAATACCTCTTTAAATCGATTTTTGTTGTAAGTGTAATAACGATTATCGTTTTTTTTTAAATAATCACAAATACTTTAAAATGAGTTTTATTTTTTCCGCTATATTCAGCAGGTAATGGCTTTTGTTTATTTTATATTGTATTACAAACTAATTGCAATAATTAATAGCGGCTTTTGTACAGCCTTTATAATAATATTTCTACGTTATTTTTAGTTACTGATTTTTATAATTGTCCTCTTAAATTTTAATAATATTATGAAAAATTAATGTCAACCGTTCAAAGTAAGAACAAAAACCCATCAAACTCAAGTCATGCATTTATGGAATGTGCCATTTGGACTTAAGAATATTCCTACAATTTTTCATCATTAAATACTCTTATCGTTTACATCGGTCTTCGTTTATTTAAATTCAAATAATTGAATAAATCTAAAAGATACATAGAACACCTAGCAGACTACAATAAGGTGTGATTGATATAGAATCTTCAATGCGAGAAAATGTTGAGAGAAGAGTAAATACGGTTCTACAACAATTCCCAGCTGCAAATGAATTGTTCCGAGTTCTGCTTCGCAAAATTTATCATACTGGACTCACGAGTTTACTTCAGATCGACATCATCTCCTAAAAGATCTTCGCACTCTTTTTCCCACTTATCATCTCCAGCCTTTTCTGCTACTACCTCGTACTCTTTCAACTCAGCTTCAAGTTCCTTCTCCCATTGCTCTGAAATATGTTAAGTTTCGGAATCAGCATCGTGATTGTGTGAAATTAATTTCAAAAATAATTTTGCGTCATTATCAATAGAGTTTACTTTGCCTTCGTTCATTTATATCAAAATATATTTGCATCAATCACTAAAAGAATAGTTGAGTAATTCAATGTCAAATGTCACCGATGATAATAATAGTAATTCAATGTCACCGATATTAATAAGTAGATTTATTATTCATAACTATTCTCTTCGACCGTACCGCTTATAAAATTTAGTTTTGATGAAAGAAATTTTAACAACATAAACATTACCTCTTGACTATAAACTTAGAAATAAAAATGCAAATGCTACTTTAGAATAATATAATTATTACAATTCGTAATAGCTAACTATAAATGCCATTATTAACTATATTATGTTGCAGCCACTAAACAGTTTCCAGTTGCTGACTGATGATAAATTGTCACAACTACACGGTCACTAGTACATAGTATGTAGCACAGCGTGAGGTTCCAACCCTTTGCTTAAAAAAATATTTTTATCAACTCGTAAAGAATAATCACTTTAACGCTAAATAACAAGGTTTAAATATTTCAATTTAATGTGAGATAGTTTTTTTTTTGTTAGAATCCTTTAGAATGTATTTTTAATTATAGAGCGCCTCTAGTAAAATTAAATATTGGAAATTTATTTTACTAAATTTGTAGGATTTTTAGTAATTTTGAATAAATATGGGTAAATCTAAAATAAAAACAGTTACTATTCCAATACTTATAAAATCAAAAAAAATCACAATTTTCAATGTCCCAAAGAAAGTTTAATCGCCGTATACAATATACATACAGGAGATGCTGTTCAGAAGTTCATTGCAGAATCCTACCAGATATTACACATATTACACGTTGCTAAGTACATCGCAGTTTCAAAGGATGAAAACAAGAAGAAAAGTAGGCCTGTACGTATCACTAACTCGCTCCCAAGAACATCGGTCGCATTTATCTAAACCTATACAATTTTATAACATTGGTATGTAATTCCAACACGAATGCTATTTTGAACATAGTTATTAGTAAATCAATATAAAAAAATGAGTTGTGTTGCCAGTGTAGATTTAACGCAAAATAACTATAACTGTATGAAATTTAATTGACCCGTCACACGTAAGTGATATGCCGCGGCTGATTACACCAAACGAACAAACAATAGCCATTTTGGACTAGGAACAATATAAATTGTTACCGACACGAGACTGTCACCAAAATGTAGAACGATGTCAACTAAAATTAATGGATATCATCAGTTTATTTTTAAACAGGAAAATATAAATTATCGTTTTTAAAACATATAACTTTGCTTATCAGAAGGCAGTATTAAATATCTCAAAAGCGAACGTTACTTCCGAACTACGTTTTACTAGATAAGACCATAGATACCAGAGTATACAATCTAATAAAAAGCACTCTGTGATATAACCACTAAGTTACATCCGTACTTTTTCCAAAGTAAAAATCGATTTTGTTTCTGAATCGAAATTAAATTCTATACCATGGCAACAGTATAATCTTATGTTCATTATTATTGAACTAACAAAACACTTTCACTTTAAAGTTATAGATTAAGAATACACATAAACTCAAAAAATTGCATAATCACTATATTCTCCGTACTTTTAAAAATATACTGAATGCCGTACTTTGTTACATTTAAATAAAAAAATGAAAAGATGTAATATGTTTCATCAAGTTACGCCATATTAGATTTTACTAGGCCAAGCATGTTGGGGGCGTGGCCATTGTTCTTTAATCTTGAGCGATCTATCACACGATTTTAATAGAAAAGATTCGCTATTGAAACCTGATGAAGAACTTTATATTATCTGCCACTTAATAGCTAAATCTAACATTTAGTACGAATACTTCTACAGCGGCGATAGTACCTGTGACAAATTTACTTTCAAAGTAACAATTGAGATTATATTTGATCATGATGAAGGATATTATGTAAATATTATATTATATTATTTATGTATTTGTCGAATTTTAACTTCTACGATTTCAAATGTATGTCATATTTAAACGAGTGTATGAAAAGATGTCCATTATATTATAAAGTTTTCAAAATCTGACAACACACAGTTTTCCAGTGTACGGAGGTCAGTTTCAACATTGCTACACGCAACCAGCGAAGACAGAAAAAATGCACGTTGCAAACTTAACGACCAACTTTGAGAAATAATAGTCAATGAATATCGAAACCACGCCGATGCCAAAAGCAGTATCGTCTACAAAGCGGCTTTAGTTTTAACAGAAGTAGCAATGTCGAAACCCCTATGAGAACATACCAACATTTCAACACTACCGAACGAAACTCTATTAAAATATGTGACATTAACATACCTTATTTACTTATACATATATATAACATTCAATAGACATTAAGACATTCTATAGGGACTAGTAAAGTTTAAAGACGTATTTCTCTCTCTAAGAGGTACAGTTCAAAGTATTAAAAGACCCTTAATAAAATTGTCTTATTTTGTAGATATTAAAACATTTGGCAATGTTAGCCACAGACAATATGTTGAGACTTTTAATTGAGAGACCATTAGCTATATTGTCTTATAACATTCATTTATTCATAAACGGCACACGAGATAACAAGGATGAAGATATGAGATATAGTGATATAGATTATAAATTTCTTGAATAAAAACAATAAATCGAACAACTATAAATTCTGTACACATATAACTCCCGAAACAATATATATGTATAGGAAACATGAGAAGATAACAGTGGTACAGTGATGCAAGTTGATAGAACAATGCAAATTTCAATGAATATTTGAATGATCTTTAAATATTTATAAATAATTGTCTACAAACATTATTAAAATTTAAATAATGTATTGCAAACTGAATGATAGATGAACTTAGAGTCCAACATTTTATTTGATTTACTCATTGCATCATTTTATCAAGTCTGAAACAATTATATTATAGATGAGCTTTAAAAAGTACATTCGGCTCACGCAAGCATCGGTAATTATAGACGATTTTATATTATATCCACTTTCGCTATGACTTCAAAGCTATTGCAACCCAACGCCGTACGTTAGATCAAAGGCGGTAAAATCAAATATAAAAAAAAATGTTTCTCCCAGTCTGATCCAGTTTGCAAGTATTTGTAAGTGGATATCATATAACGTCTTAGATGTCAGGTCAAGTGAATGCGGATGCTCCTCAGAAGTCCGTGCGTCTTGCTTAAGCTGCATTCCAGAGAAAGGAAAAACATTTACGTTTAGCAAATATACATAATCTTTGTAATATTTTTTTATCAACCCTTTTTAATCCTTTTCAATGTTTAGTTAAAAGTACTGTCCCGTTGGCTTTGTATTAAAGCTCCAACATACTGCCCCTTTATTTATATTATTTATAATATAGTATATAAGCATGCTATAAATAGCTCTATACTTTATTCCTCAAAGTTGGTGGTTTATTTAAAACAGGAAAATTGAAAATGAAATATGTGACTATTCCTACAAAATTAATTATTAGTACCAACGCTGTGAAATAAATAAATTTGATGCAAATAACTATTTACACTGTGGAAATATGACGGGTGTATAATTAAAGGAAAATGAAGGACCGAAAATAAAATCAAAACCAGAAAACAAAGGACTTCGATTTCTCCAGTTCAATCCTCGACTTCTCCCACACACACGTTTAGTTTTGAAGAGAAAAACAACCGACTTATTAAGTATTAGCGTGACTGGAACTTGAAATCCTGTCCGTCTTACCATCATCGTTTTCTCTATCTACTTTCAACGAATTTATCCGTTTCTTCGCGTCGTCGATTGATTCCTGTGACGACTTCTCTTTGGATATAAGTCTCTCGCTTGCCAATTTTTTATCTGGTAGATTTAGAAAAAACAAAATGTTTCAAAATAAAAATAATGAAATAATCAAGCAACTAAAGGAATAAAATGGAGTGTTAACTGCAAGCTGATTTGAAATTAACGTAAAAATAGAATTTAAATAACAAAAGACTGGTAGTGATAAATTGTACTTAAATAGAAGCAAAAAAACCAATGGCAAATGTAATAGGGTTAAGTTTAACGATGTAATAGGGGGCGGATAAATTGATAATAATGATTGTGGTTGTATTAATAAAAGTACATATCAGTAATAAAATTTAAAATATGTGTAATAAGTAGAAATTTTACAAAAACAGCTGTATTCAAATAAGATAATCTGATTTTGTGCGTAAAACAATTAGCAAAATACAGATGAAAAAAACCATTAAAAACGAGTACAAAATCGAAAAACGATATAAAAATTATTGGTGAAGGAGAAAGAATACTTCGATAAGAAAAAAAAACGCGTAAGAATTATAAATGAAAATGAAACTGCAAAAATTGAATAAGACGACCGTGAAAATAGAATATGACCATACCCTGTGAGTCATCGGCACTTGGCTGGCGAACGGCGGCCGCATCGGCCTCGTTGGCTTGGCAGATCAGCGACAAACGGTAGAAATAATTCCTCCAGAAGTTTTCCTCCGTGATTCTGAAGTAGAATTAACATAAAAAGATGACCAGGGGAATCAAATGCAATCAGACTTAATAATTGTGACAAGAAACCGAGAGACTTTCTAGTTAAGTCTTCAAAGTACCTAGCATTTATGTAGCCCTCTTAATTTGGAGTTAAATGCAGTATAGTCGAAATTAAATACAATAAGACTTAATAACTATGATATGCTTAAAGATAAAGACACATTTATTGCATAACTGTGTACAATATGATCTTATTATATAAATATATAGTTTTAGGCTCAACAGTCTAACCATGTCAAAATTTTTTAAATTAACAACTTACAAACATTACTTTTACTAAAAAACTCATTGTGCTTCTAAAAAACATTTTCAATTAACAATTTCTTTAATTTTGTTTTAAACATATTTCCATTTAATTGTTTAATATAGTTGGTTAAAGGATCACCTGATGTGGACCATAGGCTTAGAGACTTTCTAGTTAAGTCCTAGAAAGAAACATGTCTATTAGCCTTCTTGATTTGGAGTCGAATTCAGTGCGTTTTAATAATAAAGGCTGGCTTATTTGAGGAATTGACGCAAATATGAATGTGCCTTTAACAGTTTAGGACCCAGTACTATAGTTCTGCAGGAACTGGATTAAAGGATTCCAACTGAAGGATATAAGCTATAAACAAAACGCATCAAACGATTTATGGCTCTATTCTGCTGGGAGCACGACTATAATATGATAATGTTTGAGGTGAATACTTTATTAAAGTTGCTTACATACTAGGAGGCAATTCAAAAAGTTGATGATAACAAAATCAGTGGATATAGTTTGGTGTTGCAGCTACTTATCAACCATCTACATCCAAAATTTAATTACACCGCTCGACAGTTACAGGATTAAAGAATTCGTTACGTTACGCGGGCACTGCGACGCATCACGTGCGACGGCGGGCACAGCACCGCCATTTTGAGGTCGTTTCTTTATAATGATTTCTTATATTTACGCGAACACTACACATTGAAACAATACTAGTTTTTACGGATTTTATCGCGTATA
>DWHP01006251.1:0-11504 GCA_018247895.1 Parnassius honrathi | reverse complement strand
TGCCGGCGGGGATCGAACCCGGGTTACTCGCGTTCTGTTATATTTACAACGAGCGTTAACCATCTGAGCTACCACGGCTCTCACACGTCCAAGTACGAAGATGAAACACCTCACAGTTTATAATTATAACGGCTATGTATAATACCCTTTAGACTGGAACACAGCAATGGAGGTGCCGCTTTGCGGTGGAAATAATAATACTTTTGCAATTAAGCAATATGCTTGCGCAGGTTTAAAATATACTATCACTAACACTTATATAATACACATATAATATGTAAATCAGGCTTGGACAACGGGCTTACGATACAACAGTCGCTTATCTGGCCGCTTACCTAGCGGCACATTAGATCGTTTTGATATCTGTTATCTTTGCTGTATGCTATTTATTTGAAATAATTTCATAGAACCAGTGACCCATCTTTTATCGTCAGAATCACAAGAAACGGTAGCAGTTAACGGTAACGGGATATGAGAAGTCAGTGAGGTTAGGATATTGTTTATATTTCGTGAGCTCCTGTTATTTTTACACCGGCGTTCTTTTAAAGAGCGGACGCGAGCAGCGTTTTATAAAAGCTTTATTCTTATTCAGAAATACTCACGGCACGGTTAATATATAGGAATACATACATATTTATACTGTGCTTACGGGTTCCTAATACGGAATTAATTAATAAAATCAAATATAAATGTAACTTTACATTTGCATAGACTTTTATATAAACCTTTTGCAGTTTCGTTGTGACAGTTTAATATGGCCGTTACTTAAATCGAAAGTAATCTACATATTTCTATACATGCAATAAAACTGAAGTAAAAAGTAAAGTTACAGCCTATATACGTCCCACTACTGGGCAAAGGCCTGCTCACACATCTGAGAGGGTTTTTAGGGCAAGGAAGTGCCTGCCACTGCTGTGTAGGCGGACTTCACGTCTTCAAAAAAAATTTATTACACAGACACGCAGGTTTTCTCACGATGTTTTCCTTCACCGCCGAGCACACGTAATATGAGCACTTAACATTGCAATTAACAATTTCATTGATGCTGACGGGAACTGAACCCGGGTTGTTCGTGTAATGTGATATCTGCCACGGCTACTGAAGGGTCTGCCTGTAATATTGAAATAACTACCTTTTATTCATTTGAAGAGGGTATTTGCGTACCAATAAACATGAATAACTATTTTTGTAATCTGTCTATGCGAGCTAAAATCCGAGTGGCTGAATCGATTGCAATGAAACTACATGAACAGATAGAGAGCGATTCAAGAAGTCATCTAGGATAATTTTTTTCGAAAAACAAAACAAAAAATTTATAAATAAGTGGTCTTTCATCATCATAAACTTAATGCCACTTTTATAGAACCTTCCCACGCAAAACCAGGGTGGGTCGCTAGTTAAGAATACAACTGCCATTAACTCATGATTTTTTACATCTAGGCGTAGGTGCTGGTAATTATTTTTATCATATTTGCTCATGTAATCATCGTAGTCCTGAGTATCTTTACTTGTTCAAATGACATACTTGTGAACAGATGGTGTGCTCGGGTTTGAAACACATTTATTTAGCCTTAGTTTTTCATAGTTTTTTTTGTGATGAAATATTTTACAGAGCATGCTTTGATTACCTATGGGTCTATTCCTTTTCAATTTTGATTAAGCATAACATATTATTATCTTATAAAAAAACATAATAAAGAGGATCATTTTAAAACTGTATTAGATTATAAAACATGTTGACGTTTGACAAACGAAATTTTAATTTCTTACGTCAATAAGTAAATAATTTTCATTTCATTTAATTTCATTCATTTCGTTTCAATGCTGCTTATAGCAATCTATAAAATTTTGACCACATTTTTGGGGTATATAATATGTCGCCGGTTTATGGTAAACAAACGTTTACGATAAAACCTAGGCTTTTGATAAAGAAACCTGGTTTTTGATCAAAATCCTAAACTTATTTAGCTTTAAGATAAAATTTAAGCTTAGGTTAGATTAGGTTAGGTTGATTTTATCATAAAACCAAATCAGTCTAGGTTTTTGAACAAAAAATTGCATTTTCTCGGGTTAATGATAACGTAAAGTAGTAATTTTGTCTTCTTCCTATTCTTGATCAAAAGCCTAGGTTTTGAATCAAAACACCAGGTTATGTAATAAACCTGCGACATATACACCCATGATAATTAAGAAATAGGAAAGGAATACGAAAAATAACTAAACTTGGAATTGAGGAATATTATGGTCTATTTGAATATAACCATGAAGTTACGGTGTAAGAATATTTACTAACCTTTATATCCCCTGTGTGTGTGGCATAAAAAGTGACAGAGAAAAACTGAAACATGAAGTTGGTAGCAGCATTTTCCAAATAAAAACTCAAAATTATAAAAACACAGCGGTACCCACCCTGCCTGCCGAGCGTGGTATAGTACTATGGCTAAATTATGATTACTATTTATATTTATGAGGCATTTTACGGACTGTATTTGATGGAATAGATGGATATGAATATACCGGTCTTACAATATATTTTCAACGGTTTTATATGATGAATACAAAAGGATAAGCATATAATTATATACAAATGCAAAATTATTTTTTTACTTTTACTTATTTTCATATTTCCGACGTATCCAACAGTACATGTCTTTCGAAAGGCGGTTGCGAAACGCTATTCGTTTTCTATGGAGTTCTCTTTCTTGCGTTCTTCAAATGTGTTACTGCGCGTTCTTGGAACTCGCCAATAGTCACCTGCTGCGACAGCTTCTTGATAAATAAGACGTAGGAATAATTACTTCCTTCAGCGCACATTCCTATGCTTTATAAGTATTATTGAACAGTTATCACTTAATCATTTTGGACATGTAAAAGTCAATATTTTTGACATAACCATAGGCAACTTTTTTCAGCGTCATTCAAACACGTGGCTCACTTATTATAGCTGTCACTTTGTTTTGCGATACTCAACATTATTTATTAAAGGTGGGGACTAGTCCGGCCTAGTCTAGAAATAATCTCGATTTCGCCACAGGCGTTTCAGTGATTCATTCTCAAAACTATCACAGAACTCAGATTTTACAACTTAATTTAGTTTTTAATCAATTATACTGATGTGATACAATTATGTGCCAATATCATCACGGTCCATAATGAAAATAGAAATAATGTACATCCGTACTTAAATCAATGTTTTCAAAAAGAAGGATAGGCGCATCTAAATATTTTACTCATAAATTTTTCATACAAGAAAAATTAGCGCATCTGTCATAATACAAACGTCATATTATAATAACACGACGTAACCAGAGTCGGATTTCCTAGCATAATTATCCTAATTGTATCCTAGTTGTAGTATCGTAATAATAGGTACTAAGCGAAAATACCATAATTTTACCGAAAAGTCGACTTGTATTATGATTGGGTCCTTTTACTTATTAATATTAACCGATATCGAGAGATTACGATATCGAGAATTTCTGTATTGTACATGAGTACCGCATTTATTTAAAAATAAAATGAGAATTAGCTCCCTTTCTGGTCAATCGGGGCTCGATCGATGCATTTATGTTGCATCCTTGATAAAACTATAATGAGATCACAATAAAAACTCTATGCTCCAGAAGGAATCGATTTAAAAACGGAATTTTAAAATATTTTATGAATCAGATTTTTAGATTCAATTAAGCAGATATGGTTTCTTTTGTACTCTTTTCGATTTACCCTTACTGAATATAAAATATATTAGGTACCAATACTCAAAATTTAACTTATACTAAGTTCTTTAGACAAAAATTGAACAGAAATAAAAATAAAACCGTAGACGTGTGACGCCAAAATCCCGGTACATGGGAAAAAAGAAAGATGAAACGTCAATCACGATACAATTTTTGAAAAATAATATTATTTTATTTTCCATGTACAATATTTTTGAGGGTCTGAATCCAGCCCTGGTCTAATCTTGGCAACGTAGCTAAACTAAAACAAAACTTTAAAACTTTTAAAAACGCGTTTATGTAATTATTTAATTGTAACAAAATTAATATAAGGTTATTTACCGATGATATGATGTCCCATGTTCCTTTTTAATCTCAATTTTTTTGTATCAAAATTTTTGGATCACTTTACCACGCAACTAGACATATTTATGGCAGGGAAATCTGTCCTGCGCGCGCACTACTGTCGACCGAGTCGCGTTGGCCCTAAATTGTCAGGCAGGCAGGTTTAGGGCCAACGCACTGGTCCGATTTAGTTGTACGGTCGGCCCGGTCCTTACGCTATTAATGTATGAGTCAATGACTTAAATATACATTATATACCTAAAATAACGTGATGGTGGCGTATGAAACTTCAATCTAATCTAAGAATCCATTTTAAAATGAACCAACATCTTCCAAAGTAATGTTATCGAGTAGTGCCGGGAAGATTTTGACGAGGTAATCTGATATAAATTCTATTATGTAGTCGAAGAAGCAACAGTTCAATTTCGAATAGTACACCACCAAATTTTTGCCAACTGTTCACTGTTGTGAGCAACAGGGGACGGGACTCCGCGGGCTACTATTACATTAAGGTAATATTTCATCTCCTTACGGAGGTATTCGGGGTCGAGGAGGCCATCTTTTCCCGGGTATCATCGCGGGGGGACACGGCTCCCCCGGTTTTGGGTGCTACCACGCAGCTTATAGGTTAGAATGTTGCGCACTTTACGCCATCAGGCCAGGTTGTCGGGCATTACATTAAGACAGCGCCCGTACATTCAGCGCTTAAAATAAGTTACTTTCTGGACAGCACAACTTAAGCTTTAGTTGCTCCCTTACAGTCCTGACTTAGTACTGTGTTACTTCTTTTTATCCCCTTAAAAAAAGCTAAAATGGGCTACATAACTGCACTTTTTATTTCGGCTGTTTTAGTCAAAATATGCGCTAAAAACGTAGCTTTGTATGCAGCGTATAATAGAGGAATAACGCGGTTGTGTTTTGTATAGTGAGTATTAAGAACCGAAAGCCGGAGAAAACTCATCAGCGTATTGATTCTTAATCAACTAGCTGTTAATGGACTACAGTACCCATTTACCATCAGGTGGACTATGTGCTCGTTCGACATCCTTTTTCATTTAATTATTATTTTATTTATTTTATTACAATAACTTCGGTGTAAACTTTAAGGTATAGTAGCTTCCATTAAATTACATTCGTGTTATGCGTGTGTAAATGGTAGAGATACATTTTATAAATCGTTAAAGAACGCACCTTAATGGTGAAACACGGTTGGTCCACCTTCTGAAATTGCATCAATTGCTAGGAAGGTAGAGCTCATAGAATGGAAATATCCCGTCTTACGCGTTCAATAACACGCCATCAACGCATACACTTACATATTATCTAAAACATACACAGAGCCGACAATTTTATGTTTTTTTAAGAGCTAGTGAGGCTGGTCAAAACCATCAGATCTACATAAATATTAAATTTATACCTACTGTGATGCTTATTTCCATCTAGTAGTGGGATAATTTTATAATATTTTCTAAATGTTTTCTCACTACTATATAAAAATAACCTTTATTGTCTAAAATTTCTTTCATATGTGTTTTTTATATCATTGCGTGACAAACGAGCCCACAGTCCACCTGATGGTAAGTGGATGCTGTGGCCCACAGACAACCACATTTATCCTCAATTAAGAATCAAAATGCAAATTCGTTGTCACCCCTGAGGACTAAGATGGAATGCCTCGATTCCAGTAAAACGGGTCTCCGATTCTCTACACTCACCGTACGAAACACAGCAGCATTACGCTGCTATTTTACGCTGGTATTCAGTGTGGGGCCGTTATATTGCAAAATGTTGTTGTTATTCATAAATTTATTACTTTAAGTTAGTTTATATGCAACATACAACATATGAATAAAATTGATGAGTTCGTCTGTAATATCGAAGTAAATGCTTTATTTTGATGTGAGCTGAGGGGCTCATTTGCATACCATTAAGACAGTTGAAATAAGCATTTTTAACTTCCCGCTAAGAAAACTGAAAATTTTCAAAAATGGGGAATTTATTGTTTAAGTTTTCATTAAATCTGGACGTTTGGAGGTCATAGGAAGCCACCCTGATAATTTTTCGATGGTGTGTGTGCGCGTGTTGTGCGCGCGCGCGCGGGCGTGTGTGTGTGTGTGTGTGTGTGTGTGTGTGTGTGTGTGTGTGTGTGTGTGTTAACCTCTTATAACTTTTGAACAGCTTGACCGATTGAAATGAACTAAGCGGATTTCCAAAGTGTTTCATCAAATTTAGATTTCTTATGAATTTTAACTAACTCGAACCGGTAGACTGGTGTCCGTCTGTACATTTTTGTCTATCAGTCTGTCCGGATTAATATTCGGAATGGTTGAACCGATTGTAATGAACCTACACGAACAGATAGAGAGCAATGCCAGGAGTCTACCTATATAGTTATTTTTTTTCAAATATCTAGGCCATATTTGAAAAAGAAACGAAATACTGATACAATAGATGATCTTTCACTATCTCTAATCTAAGTAATCTATTCCATTCGAAGCCGGGCGGGTTATTAGTATTATAATAAAGTTTCATTTAATTTCAATGTTTGCCCTAAATAATTGAACATTTACTTCCCTCCTTATGATTTGAAGAGACGAGTTTGTTTCAATATTTCTACTATGCTCTTAAGCGAATTTATTTTCAAAGTGAGCGATTATTTTTGCAAAAACTTGTACCTAATAGATATTTACAATAAAATTTTCTGAATATGTATATTAAAACGTCTTAGTTTATTAAATGAAAGTGATTTTACGATAGCGTTATTATAATTGTTAATTGTATAATAAATGATAGTGTTTAAGAATTCACCGAAACGTTTCTCTTCGTCCTCTTCTTTCCATTTTGGTGGAAAGTAGGCCTAAATTTTATTACTAATTAATAGTTACAGATACGAATTAGTAACCATCTCAAAATTCGTAACTATTTTGTATTAAGAGATGGACTGCACAAAGGTTAAAGAAGAATGATAAGAAATAACACTTTTCTAAGCAAATATGTTCCGTGTGAGTTGGTAGTTTGTACGTATAGCTTAACAAACATTTCCCGAAAACATAGGCGTGTTCATTATATTTCTCCTGTTCTCAATATCGTTCAAATAATAACACTCTCACGGTAAATTAATATACTCGTCATAAAAGTTTATTATCGGACTCCTTAATTTTTTTATGTTATAAAATAGTTATAAATAATGAGTGCATCTCTAGAGTTTCATGTATTACATTATGATAATGTGCCATTTTCAAAGAGCGCATCGTGTTCGTGCTTAGCAGATTACACGTCCTCCCTGGCGCCCAGGTGTACTAACTAACACAAACGTCATACAGAGCAAAAGGTAGCTTTCAACTTTAGGTCTTACTGTATCAAATATTAAAGTTAAAATTACATAACCATTTGCGGGACGTAAAGTGCAGAAAGGTCTAATAAAACCAAATGCCAATCGAGACAAGAGTGCCTATCTAATAGAGTCGATGATAGAATATTCCTTTTAATGGGGAAATATTTCGTTGAGATTCGATAACATTATTTATTTTTCACAATACGACATGCATGAATGCTGTATGTTAATATTTCCATACTTTATGATGCTATAAGCGTCGTATCTGATTTACCTATACTAAAAATATTTGGGATTCAATCACGTACGTTACCCGTATGTGGGATGTGAATTGATTTTTCTTTTAACGTTATGGCGGCGGCAGCTGTATTTCTGTGCCACAATATAGTGGAGTAATATTAATGTATTACTTACTATTTTATAATGTCATTAAAAATAATGTACTTGTACTTCTAATTTAATATTTGGCCGTAGGTGATCAATCTACACAAAATATTTAAAAGCTGTAGATCCGTAACATACCTACATTCGAATGGACGAACTTACGGACAGAAGGATGGACAGGGAGACCGTCAGACAGACGCGTCCTCTGTAAGTTTTTTTTTTATAAAAGTAAAGACGACAAGCGCGCTCATAATCCACGTGATGGTAAATGGGTGCTCTAGCCCATATCTAAAACTATCCTCGAATAAGAATCAAAGTACAGATGCATTTGTCACCACTGAGGTCTAAGACGGGAGGCCCAAAAAAGGGGCACTGGTCTTGTGTTTCATATGGAGACACACCATGCAAGATTATGAAGATTCGGTAATAAACTGTAAAAAGTGAACCACATAAACTATACTGCTTTCGGCACTACTGTAGCGTACGCATGTAGGTATGCTATCTTGGTAAAAATACTTAGAACCTAAATGCCTTTCTGATCATTTACGTGCTTTCCGAGGCACGGGGGTGAGTCACCGCTCACCGCCAACTTCATGACTCCGGGCAGCTACTGAAAATTTCTTGAGAGAAAAACTCAATAATTGATTTTTGGCCCGACCCGGGATTCGAACCCAGGACCTCATGATCAGCAGTCGCACTACTACAACCGATAGACCAACGAGGCGGTCATACCCGGTTTGTATTTACTCGTATACATATATATGCTACTGACTAACTGACTCATCACGTGATCTCTAAAACTATACAGCGGACTGACTTGAAATTTAGTATAATTACTCACTTTGCAATTTTTTTTGATATTTCACATCTATGTTCCACAATAAAATAATTATCAGTTAGTAGAAAATAAAATTGTCCGACTACGTTATTATGTAAACGAGATAGAGCACTACAAGCATAGTGTGTCTTGTGTGTCACCTCCACCTGTTTTTTTTTTATTACTAGGAGACTAGTAGTAGTCCTCTGGTATGCTGTTATTTTGCGCTGTTATTCTGTACGGTCACGGTCCTTTTTCAGTCGAGCCGAACAATTTGTGAATATCACCATCTGCAATATAACACACTGCTGCGTGGATGTACCACGTATAATGCAAGATGACAGAATACGATATACCCACAGCTAGTGAACACAAATAATACATGGAAAGCATTCCTGGCTCCAAAAAATGACCAAAAGCAAATTGAACTGCGGTAAACGTGGCTTACCAATTACGCTGCACACGATTTTATTTCAAATACCACCATTATCATAATACTTTCCAAATTATGAGTTTGTTTGCAATATTGTGCCATGTTGCTTCTTTAATTCATTTGAAATAATGCTTCCAGGTTTTATTTGCGTTCACTGTCCACAGCTTTACCCGTCAACGGATTCCACCAAACAAAAAGTGTAAATAAAAGGTCGTTATTTGTTTTTTCAAAACATTTAATTTTTATTTACTTTGAATAGAATCTGGCCAAAATAATTCATGGATGTTAGCAATTAATTATAAAAAAACGAAACAACGAAACTATTTTAAAACTAGACAAAGAGAAAACCATTACTGTTTAATTGCAACCTTGACATGTATACTCGATATTCATGATGCTATAAAATACCATTTACAGTCAAAGCATCAAATTAAAGTACGATTCGGGGTTAAATATACATTATATACAATATTACATTAAATAAGTTTGCAAAATGTTTTATTGTTTTCGTTCAAATTCTGGATATCTATTTTTTTTTCAAAGATTTTTGTTGTGCTTGCCATTTAAAAGAGGTATTGAATTATTCCATAGTATGGTCTAGACTTAAATTTTGGCATTGTGTAATTTGAACTTAAAGTCGATATTGTTTTTGAATACTAACGTAAGTATTCCGTGTTGTAATATTCCAGTGACAAACAAGCATTCAGTCCAACTGATGGTAAGTGGTACTACATATCATGGACACCACCAGCCAACTTCAAACAAAGATGAAACTCCTCTGTGATCTAAGATGAAACGTCTCACACCCAGTAATTATAGCTTATTTTTTAATTAATTAAACGACTTTGAATTTGCGCCTCGCCTAGCCTATATCCAAAAATTTAAATTTCGATCTCACGCCTGTACTTTGGATACTAGAATAGAATAGAATAAAATATTTTTATTCACAACAGATTATTACATAATACATATAACATTCAATGTTTTCTTAAATGTTTTTAACTGTATAAAATTGTTTTAATAAATCAACTGCATGAAGAGATTAGACATACAGGCAGTTCACTGTTACTATGGTCTTTTTACCTTTACGGTATATAAAGAATACTAAATACACGGACCAAAACTTATCTCATAGAACCAACTTGGTTACCAAACGCTTACTAACTCACTTTTATCCATGTTTAGACCAACTTAAATATTTAGATATATAGTTGTAAACACCAGTTCGTTATTTCCTGCCTATTCTTGACAGACTCTGAAAAGGGAGACATTTATCACTTCTCTAAACGCATTGATGAAGGCAGGACGTTGAAAGAATGCGGTGTAATTTAAATCTCGCTCGTTGAAGTCTGGTGGGTGGTTCACCATCAATCCAGACTAAGGGATAGACAAGCTTGCACAACAAAGTGCTAATTATGTAACATTTCTCCTCGCTCTGACTTAAATGTGAATATCCAATACGATCTGCGTTAGTTCCCTGCTTTGTTGAAGGTAGAACTTAACTTACAATACAAAGATTTTGTAATACCAGGCAGTGATTTATTATGGTTATGTGCGATAATATAAATTATTATTTAAGTATTGCGCCAATATAAAAGTTTATGAGTATAAGAGTTCGTTTTTTCTTATTACGTACGAAACCCCAAAAATATGTGTTTTACTTTTTAACTTCCCGCTTTAAAAGTTAGAAATTTTCAAAAGAAGTTCAAGATTTTGTTCCAATTTTGAGAACGCGAGTTTTCATCACATGTTGTGTTTGTGTGTGTGTGTGTGTGTGTGTGTGTGTGTGTGTGTGTGTGTGAGTGCGTGCGTGCGTGCGTGCGAGCATGCGTGCGTGCATGCGAGAGTGTGTGTGTGTGCTTGCGTGCGTGCGTACGTGCGTGCATGCGTGCGTGCGTGCATGCGTGCGTGCGTGCATGCGTGCGTGCGAGTGTGCTTACGTGCGTGCGAGCGTGCGTGCATGCGCAAACACATACACACACACAAACAGCCGGATGTCGAGCTGATAATAAGACCGGAACAGGTTCCTAGTACCTCAAAACGTGGAGATCTAATGAAAACTCGTTTTTATTAAGACTTCGACTTGATTAGATTTTGAAGTCAATCGGTCGAGCTGTTTTAAAGATGTTCAAAAAATAAAAACCAAAAAAAATATTTTAAAGTTTTTTCTAAATAACTGTCAAAATATTTGACTCAGCAACTCCAGACTTTAAAGACACTTCTTTGTACTTAAAAACTGCGTCGAATATCGATACGTACGTCAAAATCGACCGACGCGTTCAAAAATTATAGCTATTTAAATATTTCTACATAATCGTTTGTTTGATATTGCTTATTATTACAAGCAATTGGAAGATTTTCAAGCGTTTCAAGCTCGAAAAAAGCTGCTCGAGAAATCGAGAGAGCAGTCAACCGGTTTTCAGATTTTTTTATTTAAATTATGTTTGTTTAACTTTATGTGCCGTTGAAGTAAAA
>DWHP01006250.1:0-11505 GCA_018247895.1 Parnassius honrathi | reverse complement strand
ATTGAAGATAGATGTAGATGCCTATGGGCCACAGCAACCACTTACCATCAGGTGGACTGTGTGCTCGTTTGTCACACCGTCCTATAAAAAAAAAAATTGATAAAATAAATGGTCTTTAATTAATTTCCATCTAATAGATTCTTAACAAGGCAAAGCCGGAGCGGTTCGTTTATCAATATATACACTTGAATAATATAATTCAAGTAATATCGAACTCATACCGGTTGTGGTAATAGCTTGACGAATAGCTTCTAATCCATTTTTTTTTATAACAATTGCATCTTTTTTCTTTTTTATTGACTCATAGTGATACTCACTTAAACTATTATTTAATTTGTGGTAAAACATTCCTACTGTTGAGGAGATTTACCTCATAATCGCAACACTTGGCAGGATTTGAAATTTCTACATGAGAAGTCTTACAACTTCGACGCCGCTGCTTTTTCTGACATTTTTTCATAGTTGCCACTTACTACACTCACGGGGCGTAATGTCCTCCAGATCTTAGTTATATCATAGTCCGATGGAACAACAACGACGGGAGAGAGGTCAGGCGCAGGACTAACGGCTCTATGTACTTTGTGAGACATGGGGTTGAAACATCGCCAACTTCCTGACTCCAGTGTGCTACTGAGAAGTTCTTGTAGAAAAACTCAATATCTGATTCTCCTGGTCCCGGAGCCATATAATCCGCAGTCGTCTTTACCTCAAGACCAACGAGGCTGTCAAACCGTGGGTCATTACGTGATCTTCTCACCTCGTTAGGTGATAAGTTCCATAACGCCGGATTCTACCACAAGGCAGCGTAATTTTTTATAGAAGTAGCCTTGACAAACGAGTATCATTATATTACATTCACTTATTGTTCACTTGTGATTGTAGGGTGATGCAGAGGCCTCATCACACATAACACGAGAAACAGTGCGTCCTGCTGTATTTCGTGCTATTTTGGTTCTTCTCCGGTCCAGCGGACCTATTTATAAGGCAACCATATTAAAACTTAAACTACGTAGAATATAGAACTGGTATTCATTTCCATTAATTTCTTCACTCTTCAGACTATATTACTCTGGAATGCCTTATTCGATATGATTCCTTTAAAGGATTAGTCCGACAACATTTTTTAATAGTCAACCTGTTTTTCTTTTTAATTTTTTTTCCTTAATTTGCAGGTTCAGCCAACAAAATTAATAATTGTTTCTTCGTACTTTATGCGCAGACATACGGTTTATCAGATTAGGATAACACTTTATCAACTTATTGCACTTGCGTGAAGATTATAGAAATAGTACAGTGAACTTAGAGTAGGTGGCGCGCGTATAGTACCGACATTTGAAAGTTATATATCATTCAACTTCAACAAAAATATTGTCATTCCTAACCAAACAAATTAACTCTTTCAAATTTAAAATGACATATTTTTTTTATAGTATAGTGTGACAAACTAGCACACAGTCCACCTGATGGTAAGTGGATGCTGCGGCCCGTAGACATCTACATCTATCCTCGATTACAAATCAAAATGCAGATGTGTTGTTACCCGTGAGGACTAAGATGGAATGCCTCGTTTCCAGTAAAAAGGGTCTCCGGTTCTCTACGCTCACCATACGAAACACAGCAGCATTAATCTACTATGTTACGCTGGTATTCTGTGACAGCGTGGTACTTCCCCGGTCGAGCCGACCCAATCATGCTACGACTATACTACTAATTTAACTATAGCATGGCTCTACTACGTATAAAATTAGGGTTAATTAACGTTGTACGTATAATTACGCAATATTTTCGCCGATTGTGAATCGAATTAATTGGTTTTGTTTACTGAATAGACAATATAAATACCTCAAGGGTAGCCCTAGTTAAATTTGAAAAAAGAATCCCACCCCTAATGAAAGAAAATAGGGTATGAAACATTTGATGTAACTGAACACGACGTTCACTCAAAATAATTATTCCTTAAAAAAGTAAGGTTCATAAACTACTATGTGGAAATTATTTTATTCTTGTTAGTTTATTAAAGTCGGTTTTTACGTTTTTAAATGTGAGAGCGTGGTCCTTCCTCGATGAAGCCGACCCATTCGTGCTAGAACTATACTACCAATATAGCTGCAGCATGGTTCTACCACGTATCAAAATTTAATGACCGCTTTGAAGATTATGAAAACATTTAAGTTCGTCTTTCAGCAATAAGTTATTTACTTGCTTTTTATAAGCCGTACTGGCTTATAATTGATTGCAATGCCATCGGGTGGTAAGTGGTGATGAATTTCTAGATGGTAAGTCGCACTGTCTTAGCGCAACAAAACCCTATTAAGCTCCGGCCAGTAATGCTACATACATAGAAGTAGAAGTACTTTACTTTCAGTTCTCCTTTGATTGTAATACCTAATAAAAAAATTTTATCACACTGAAGAAATAAATTAATTTACAATAATAATAAAGTACCTGTATCCTCTTTATATACATTCAAAAACAATTCATAATTTATAATAATTTGTTGAAGATGAATAGATTTTGTCATTATTTAAAACATTTGTAAACCGTGTGAACGATGCTTAATCGAACTTTATGAGACAGACAAAAACAGAAACAATTGGCTATAAATGACAACACAAAAAGGTACAACGAGTATATTAAAAATACGACTTTACTAGTAGTAAAGTTTTTGTCTGCTTTTTATAAGAAAATAATTTTTACCAAACCGGCTAAAACAATTGTGTTATTATTTATTTTAATTATGACTTGTTTTAGCATACAAGCAACACTGAAATTAAAATAAAGGTTTGATCCTAAATAGTTTATTCCCGAAACTTCTTATTATAAAGAATTTATATCAACACATAATACTACTCAGAAGAAGGCCAGGTGGCAATGATGTTTCCTACCATCTATAATTATAGCTCACTATACTTACAGATGGTAAGACCCTTTTTTGCCTATGAATTCATCTGGTAACTCCTACCTACTTTTGCCACCAAAAAGAAGTTCTTACACTGCTGTGTTTCGTCTGAAGGGTACAAAGAGACACTATAGTTACAGGGTGAGAGGCATTTCACCTTAGTGCTGAGAAATAACAAGACGTCTGTAGCCTCATTTTTACTTTAAGTTGGCCGTAGGTGTCTATGGACTACGGGAGATACTTACCATCAGATGAACTTTATTTGCAACAAAAGTCGATATGCGAACTAAGAATAAATCGGAACTAACCTTTTAAATGGCTAAACTGAATGTGATGTAGCTTTACGGACGGGTAGAAACCAATGACAGGGGGATCTGTGTGGGAACTTCAAAACGGGGGAGGTATTCAATTCGACTGTATGTTTTTTTTTGTGTTTTACTTCAGAACTTTTTTCTAGGTAAACCGATTTTGATGATTCCTTTTTTATTTGAAAGCTGATGCCTCTCGTGTACATAAATTTGATTAAGAGGTGACCAGTAGTTTTTAGTTATACTTAATAATGCGTAGTTAATTTACTTCGAATACATTGAATCGTTCGTATTGAAGTCGGTTGTACAAAATTTTTAATTTTACCACTTATATCTAAAAAATTTTGTTTTTTTACCGAAAGTCGAATAATTGATAATCTTAAATCTTAATAACGCCTCATTAATTGATCCTATGTCTAGGCAAAGCCACGGCGTGTCTCTAGTACTATTAGTTTTGATGACTCGTGATATATTAATTTTGACAATTTTTACGCACATCTAATATTCATTAATGAATGGAAGTAAATTAAAATATTTTCAGATCTCTTTGTTTGACCTTGGTAATACCAGCATAAAAGTTACGAAAATGATTCGTTAGTAGAAGAAGGTAATCAAAAATGTGTGTGGCCCAAGGTGAAGCGGGCGGTCCCAGCCCGTGGGAGCCTCGGCTGTTTGTAGGTCAAGTTATAAACTGAAAGAAAGAGTACAATTGTTACCTTATTATTGAACTTTGATGTTAATTTAAAAGTGCAGTCTATTGAATATATGTTTGATAGGAGATAGGGTTGTAATAGATTAACATTGAGGGCTAACAATTTTTCGCTCATCAAATGCCACTAATTGACACTGAGGGGAAGTTTTTTTTATTGCACAATGTTATTCAATTAAAAAAATAATTTTAAATAAACGTTGTCTCATTTCCTAGAGTATACCAACATACAACCACATATTTTTCCAAACGATGAGGTTTCCAGATAAAATTGTTTACTGAATTTTAGTTACAACTTGTCAAATTACCAGAGCTTGAAATGGCGAATATTATAGGAATTAAATTAGATTTCTTACGTGGTAGAGCCACGTTGGAGTAATATGAATATATAGCAGTATATGGTTATAGAACGAATGGGTCCGCTTGACCGGGGAAGGAACACGCTCTCTCAGAATACCAGCGTAAAATAGCAGCATGATACTTCTGTGTTTCGTATGGTGAGTGGAAAGGTCTGGAGACACTTGTCTACTGGAAACGAGGCATTCCATCTTAGTCCTCAGGGGTGACGACGCGTCTGCATTTCAATTTATAATCGAGGATAAATGGATATGTCTATGGGCCACAGCATCCACTTAACATCAGGTGGACTGTGTGCTCGTTTATCGCCCTTATTATATAAAAAAAGAAAAAAATACTTATCGTACACTAAAAAATTAAAAAGCCTTTTCCAATGTATTTAGAAATAAGTAATCTGAAGGTATTTGTAAGCTAGATGGTAGAGTAGCTATTCTGTCATCATCATGTCACATGTGCATCTGGGAAAGTACCAGCCTGCTACCTATTACTAACTCATGCGCCACCACCTTGGTTTCTGTTAAAAGGTTAAGAGATCTAGAATAATTTCGGGATTCGAGGCATTCCGTCTTAGTTCTCGGAGGAGACAACTGCAGTCTTCTTTGTTTGAAATCGGTTCCAGGTAGTCATGGCTCTATGTCCATATCTACAGACTGCAGTAGATACTTATTATCGATGGAAGTATGTTATATATCGTGTACTCTATGATTATAAATAAATAGAAAAAAAATTACATTATAAAAAATATATTGTAAGTAATTTTTCTCTAAGTACATTCTGCAAGAAATAATTTGTACGCGAGGACGGCTATGAAATCATTTTGGCTGCCGCTTCACCGATTTAATAAACGCCATAAATATTCTAGTAGAAAGTATTCGTAATAATAACGATCACGAATATTCAATAACTTCTATCCCTTAAAACCGCATGACTTGAATCCATTAAATAATTAACTATGGATTATTAAATGTTTTATATCGCACAATATAATTAGTACCAGTTATACTGTTGGATTTTCGGCTATACTATTGGATTCTATTTCAACTATCCAATGTTAGATAAAATCTTTTAACTAAAAACTGCAATAAGTAATATACCACTTTATATTTTGTAAGGTACTTGAAACTTGTCTCTATGCCTTGTTATAGCAAATCTAAAATTCTACATAATACACACACATGTTTTGTCTGTTTCCATTCTACAATTTATGGAATTAGATAAAAGATACTAACAAGCTTTTGAGTTTAATTGTTAGCTGTTCTATCTTATAAGCGATAGCTGCAACTTTTACATAGACATACCGAAAAATAATGTTTATAATATTATAGACTAAAATTAAAAATAATAGTACATTGTTCCGTGACCACAAAGTAATATGTTTTTACATTTTCGCTAATGTGAAAGGAATGTACTTTCTTCAAAGGTTTGTGTACATGTAGCTGATAATAGCAAAGAGAAAGGCATAGTTAAATTCAATTTCTCACCATCATCATTTCAATCATAAAAGGCCGACCGCTGAAAATCCTTCCATTATTTAAAAGTAGGAATTAGTTAAAAATGATTTTTTGTAGTTTTTAACCTATGTATATAATTCTTATAAGGTTAATTTGATATTGTTGAGAGAAAAAACACTACTTGAGAGTTTCATGCCGCTTCTTCTCAGAAGTTCACCCGCAGAAGCGGTACCGTATCTTACCTGTCTTTCAAAAAGTTCTCTGTAAGTCCAATTTACTTGGTCTTCCTGCGTGTCTTATTAAGTCGCAACGCAACGAAGTAGCAGTAAGCGGTAATTTAATTTATTATTAACAATGCTTTTACAATTATGAACAATAAATGAAGACCTAAGAATGAGATCCAAAATGAAACTAATGTGAATATATATTATACTTTTTCTCACAAAGTCGCCCTGCATTAGGGACTTGTTGAGGCAATGGCATACTTTTTGACTTTTTGGGTGTGGAAGGATAAGGGGAGATCATCCGCCATGTAAGTTGTTCAGCCCGCGGAGGGGCCAAGGCTACGTGTGGTAGTTTAGAGCTGTTCTATATATACTGCAGTATATATAGAAAAGTTACTACGGAACGTAGATAAGGTGATTCAGGTTTCGATGCGTTTTTGCTTGTGACGCGACGTCAGCGCCGCCCCAACTTTTAAAAAGTGTTTTTGTATAAGCCAATGTTGAATAAAAATTCCTTCGAAGGTTATAAAAAGTGCACTTTTTTATATTTAGATTAGTTATAATGAAAAACGCTACCTCTCGTGATTGATACCATGATCAATAAACCGCACCTTACGCAACCGGCGCCCGCACGCGATAGTATTATACTTTGCTTGGACACAAACTCGAAATTTGCTATTGAAACCGTTCGCCGCTGTTATTGAACGAAATTCAATGTATTCAGCGTGCGATAGTTTCGACCATTGTTAGACTTTTCAATGTTGCACAAACTTTACGTCAATTACTACCAAACTGTCGATATAAATATGGGGCGATTGAATTTGATTCGAATAGAAATTCTAATAAGCGATAAATAGCGATGCCATGGGGTGCCGGCGTAAGAGAATCGATCATTCGATTTCATTCTGTGGGTGTAGTAAAAGACGATTACGGAAATGTCTTAGAAAAATAATGGTGACAGATAGCGATATAACCATTTCGTTTACTCCAGGCATAAACTCCCAAACGAGCGACTCATAATATGCATTTTGATTCTTATTCGAGGATAGATCAAGGCGTTTTAGGGCCACTTTTTAAAATTGGAAATTGAAAAAATATGCTTATCGGCAAGATTCACATAGGTACTAAGGTGTTTAATGTTTTGATGTCCTAGTTGACCTGGGCAGTGCAAACAAGTAAATTTGCAGATCAAATACGTCCCACTGCGGGGAACAGGCCTCTTCTTATTATTGAGAGAGCTGTTAAGCAGTTGTTGTGCTTCAGTGACCGCATTAATTAATAATTAAGAAGTTCAAGTAAAACTAACCACGATAAAATTCATAAAATTATTTTGACTCAATTGATCTAAGCTATGTGTTTTTTCTTTAACTTTTAAAGGATAAAATACATTGGTGTAGCATAGGTTCCTGCAGCTCAGAGCCGCTAGGGCCAAAATGTCGCTCCTAACGCTCTCACTCACTCCCTCCCCGATTCATTTTCACGAGTATCTTAATAATACATAAAATCGGTATATCTTGTGTATTGTTTAAAATTGAATAAAATAATACCAATTATAATGTATGTGTGCACGCGTGTGCGCGTGCGTTTGTGTGTGTGCGTGTGTGATAACTTATATATTCAGAAATTTTAATGCACTAAGATTGATAAGATTGAAGTCCACTAAGATGACTGCACCTCCTCCTGTTACGCCAATGGATGAACAATGTTTCATGAACTACGTTAATAATATACATTGAAAATGTAAAAGAGAAATCAAATTAAACAATAGTTTAATGTGATAAACGTAAATTACTATGACAAATGGCCGTGAAATAACATCTGATGCGGCGAGGGAAAGTGGACGAACGACGTCTTAAGCAAATGTGGAAGTTTCAAACGAAAAGAAAGTGATTGTGTTTTAATGAGCGACTATCAATATAAAGGTTGATCTTCTCACCAATGATGAGTGTTTCTAAATTAAAAACGCAAGAAAACAAGATAAAAATTATGAAAAAAAAATTGCGCGGGTAATTAATAGCTTATATTATGATCGTAGCACGAATGGTTGCTCGACTGGGGATGGACCACGCTATCACCGAACACCAGCGTGAAATAGGTGCTGTATTTCGTATGGTGAGTATAGACAACCGGCGACTCTTCATATCGGAAACGAGGCATTCCATCTTAGTCCTCAAGGGTGACAGCGAATCTGCATTTTCATTCTTAATCGATGACAGGTGTAAATGTCTATATGCTACAGCAACCACTTACAGTTAGATGGATTGTATACTCGTTCGCCACCCTTATTCTATAAAAAAATATTCTGAGGTAACAACGCATCTGAATTTTGATTTTTAATCAGGGATAGCTATAGTCTATGGACCACAAAAACCACTTACCACCAACTGTGAGCTTGTGTCACCCTTATTCCTCAAAAAAAGTGGTCATTTGCGTCGTCATCGACACATCAATAATAATAGGCAAAAGTAAAAACACAAATTTCTCAGGCTTGGGAATTTCACACAAGTCCGGCGCTATTGTTGGGCACGCGCCACTTCGTGACGGCTGCGGGCGGGCGCCTGGATCGTTACGTCAATGTTAGAAAGCGGGAGAAGCGATCGCTCCCCGGCCATTGTATCAACGGTTAGCTTTTCTCGCAATTACGCTGGAGACGTTTTTAAACAGTGTTGCCTGATTTATTTATTCATTTATCTTTGGTTACCCCAACACGTACGAAGTGAAACTTCTTTACGACGTATCATCCTTCTTTTATTTTAAATTTTACTTAAATAGGTCAAATAATACTATACTCATACAGCCCGGCGATGAAACGTTACAAGGAAGCATGACGATTTTTTTTAATACCGTACAAAATTTCTCCACTACGTCGATAAAGATGTTTCACTTTAAAAACTGCTTAGCTATTTATATATTCCAAATCATCTCCCACGAAATACAATTATTATTGTTATTGAAGCGGCTAATTTAATGTCTTTCTATAAACTTAAAATATAGAACATGTATTAAGAACCAATCACAAGATATTATAGATTTAGTTAAGTATGCGAGTCGAATTGTAAAGAAGTAAACTAACAATGTAAACTAACAACAAAGAAATTGGTCTTCTTTCCGTGTAACAATTTATATTTTATTGTTAATATGTATTTGTTTAAGTGGTAATTTGTTATTTAAATGTTATTGAGTATTTATGAATATTTCTTGCTATATCGGACAGATCATAGAGGACTTGCTTTTTTTATAACGACATAATACGCCCTTGTCACATGAGTATAGAAACCGTGCAGTAAGAAACTGTTGGATACAGTTTCATTACTCATGTCACTCATGTGCTATTGTGTATAATACCTGCGTTGACAATAAGATGATTCGATTTTAACAAACTAAACGATTAAAATAAAAATATTTTTAAGTACCCTCAATATTTTAGTTAATAATTCTTTAAAATATTGTGTTTTATTTAAATAAAATAAAAATTCTAATTAGTGTTGTTATGAAAAATACGAAGTAGTGTAGAATTTCGTTAACGATTTATCTTGGCGTAATAAATAAAAGGGATTCAACCGCGAAGGATTTCGAAACACCTGCCCAGTGCTGCTACTTACTCGGCAGGTCCATGTCCAGCTGTGCACTTATAAGGACTGATAAAGACTAATTTATCTGGATAAAATTTTAAATTACCAAGATTTCGAGATTCCTAAATATTTCGCGTAAAATAAAATGTAAAGAAACACAAAATATAAACAGCTAGAAAATAAAATGAGATTATAAAAGATTAAACGCAATAAGGTCTGTTCGCTTTGATAAGATTTTTTTATTGGATGTACAAAATTTAAGATGTAAACTTATATTATCAAAATGTTCGCTTTATGTCGGTAAAGTCAAAGCTGGAGGTAATAGGTGAAAGGTGGCAATAAGCCACAGCTTACCACCAGGTGGATTGTGTACGCGATTATCAAAGAAACTTCTATAAAGAAGTGTTTTTTTTATTTTTACTTCATTTTTTTATCATATTCTTGCACTGTCATCTGAATTTTAACTATTTTCAAAATTTCAAGTTTCCTGCTCATCGTAAAGTTAATTTAAAATAAATTACTAAATTCCATCCGGAACGACGGACAAACAAGTAAGTGAATTAATAAAAACATGGTACAGAACATTTACGATTATTACTTATTTACTACTTACCTTTACATAACTAAGTATATCATAACTATAGCAGCATCTCCGTGATAACAGCATAATTTAGAAAAAAACTGCAGTTGCCAACCCGCTGAAGAAATCGCTATATTAACTTATCCATAATGAGAAAAGGTCTTTGGCCGGCAATGAAACGCAGAAAGTATAAAAATCATAAAAATTCACATTATGACGTCGGGGCTTCAATTTTTCTACACAGTCTTAACTCCAACTTCAAAATGAAGAAACAATGTTTTTTTGCAGTCGGCTTTTACTTTTTATATGAAAAATTTCGAGAGACGTGTGTCAGGATCGTATCTAATGGGAGTTCCTAGTATCTGCCTACCCCTCTGGGGGCAAGCGTAAATGTTTATGAAAAATAATTTTGTTTGAACTAAGTAATATCAAAATCTCACTGTCATCTTATTAATTACATTGAAAACACCATCCCTTATTCTGCCACTTAGGGGTGAAAATTTTTATCCAAATCAAATGGAACTCGCCCTATTATTAAAAAAGAATCTTCGAAAATCGGTTACCATTCTACATTCTCATCTTTTTTTTAAGTAATCTAGTAACAAAAACTTGATGAAGGCATGCATACTTTATTCAAATTCATACTAGGTTTAAAGAGATTTATCAAGAGAAGAAAATTAAAAACAACAGGTGACTCGTGTAATCAGCTTTCCAAGATAGAGTAATTAAGTAAATAGACAAATAACACTATATTTAAGACTGATAACAGTTTATTAAATGTTAAAGCAAATAAATGAACAAACAAGTACGTGGTACAGTCACGCTGCAGCTATACTCGTATTATAGTTGAAGCACGAATGAGTCAGCTCGACGCGGTAAGGACTACGCCTTTACAGAGTACCTGCATAAAATAGGAGCTTAATGCTGCTGTGTTTCCTATGATCAGTGTAGAGAACCGGATACCCTTTTTACCGGATGCGAGGCACTTCATCTTAATATTCAGAGGTGACAACGCATCTGCATTTTGATAATTAATCGAGGATAAACATAGACGTCTGTGGGCCACAGTATCCACTTACCATCACTGTGTGCTCGTTTCCTACCCTTATTCTATAAAACAATTGCAGAAGATCAAAAACATGTGATTATCAATGATAACACATTTTATTTAAAAAGTTTTTTACAAAATTACCAGCGACCAACGAACTTACAGTTCCCCTGACGGTAAGTGGCTACTCCGGATCCTGCACTTGCAACCAACTTCAATTAAAGATTTCTATTAAAGAAGAAGTTATACGTGGTAGAGCCATGCTGCTGTTATATTAGAAGTATAGTTGTAGCACGAATGAGTCGGCTCGACCGGGGAGGGACCACGCTCTCACAGAATACCAGCGTGAAATAGTAG
>DWHP01006249.1:0-11506 GCA_018247895.1 Parnassius honrathi | reverse complement strand
TTTAGGGCAAGGAAGTGTCCGCCGCGCTGCCCCAATGCGTGTTGGCGAACTTCACATGTCTTCGAAATATTTTTTTCATTATTTCTCAGACATGCAGGTTTCCTCACGATGTTTTCCTTCACCGCGGAGCACGTGGAAAATCAGCACTTAAAATTACAATTAACAATTTCATTGGTGCCGGCGGGGATCAAACCCGGGTTACTCGCGTTCCGTTATATTTACAGCGAGTATTAACCATCTGAGGTACCACGGCTCTTATCAAACAAAGTTTGTATAAAAACGGTTATTATAATATTAAGGAATTTATGGATGATAATAACCCCTGGGAGGGGCTACCAAGCTATTTCTAATTTGTCTTGTGTTGTTAATTGTAAACATCGTTGTAAGCTATTATTTGAAGAAAAAAATAGTCCCGCTGGGTTTCTTGCTGGTTCTTCCTAGGACAGAGGTTTTTGTGCGAACCAGTGGTAAATGAAAAAAGTGACTTTCAATAAGTATTGTTTACAATCTACATTGAATAAAAAAGTTTCTGTTTCTGTTTCTATTGCTTCTGTGTGTGACTCTGTGTGATAGGATGCGGAATTGTATGATAAAATTGTAGATTATCAGAAGATGTTGTGACTAAAAATTGATTCTCCCGGTGGCTTGAACACGTAGAAAGAAAGAATGAGGAAAGGGTGACAAACAAAATATGTGCTGCGGAAGGATTGACTGACCGAAATACGCCCTAAACGAAAGTTTCTTGACCGAATTATCGATATAATGCGGATCTATTATGTACAGCGGTGTCCTCTAATCACTCATTAAAGTTACAGCCTATATACGTCTCAGTGATGGGGACAGGCCTCCCCTCAATTTTGAGTAGGTTTTAGGGCAAGGAAATGCCCGCCATGTTGGCGAACTTAACATGACTTTCAAATTTTTTTTCTTATTTATTTACAATTTTTTCCTTTATCGTGGTAAATCATCTCGTGAGTGACGTAGAAGGCAACAAAAGAAGTGAAACAGTGGATCCAACTCAATGTTTATGTTTTGTTATATACCATTTAGAGTAGATTGTTTATTTTATGTTATTTTATATCAAATTTATTATTTTCCTATTCCAATACAAAGGGAAAGCTTAATTTGGTCAACGACAGGGTATTATAATTTAACAATAACAATATATCTATATTTCGCTGCAGGGTACATGCTTGCTCTCATTATAAAGGGGAGCGTAGTCCGCCATTCTGTTGAAACGGTTACCGTACTTCACATGAATAATATATTACTCCCGAGTATGCATGCAATATTTAGTGTTTGTTCCTTTTGTATAGACGTTTGACTTATATAAGATAAATAGTAAAATACAAAATATAAAACCTTTGGGGACACCATAGAGTAATTGAGAGAAAGGGTATTCCCTAGTATAATAAATTGTATTTATTATTTGGCAGGAGAAGGGCTCATCGAGCTAGAATATTTCTTCTACATCGGTTGTTAGTTTTTCGAGTTATGGAGTGATTTCAACCTACCGAACCAATTTGCTATGCAAGTTACCCTAGAACTAGGGCCAAACAGCCCAACGGATATCATTATTAAGAATTCTATCACGAAGAAAAACTTTTAGCATGGCTTCCACGATAGCTTGCTGAGCTACTCAAGTTTCCTTATATAGCCAGCAGTCCATGCCACGTCTCAGATCGATACGTCATCAAGTGTATAGCCTTCACTAGATGGAATGAATGACAGGCAAAACAGGAGTAGGTCGATAGATGTAGGTGGCTCAGTAACATGCTTTGTGACATTGCTTGGGGGAGGCAAGTGTCCAGCTTTGAACTTTTTTTCTTTTTTTTATAGGATAGGATGACAAACGAGCACACAGTCCACCTGATGGTAAGTGGTTGCTGTGGTCCATAGACACCTACCTATTATATCTACCATCGATTACGAATCAAAATGCAGATGCATTGTCACCCGTGAGGACTAATATGAAATACCTCGTTTCTAGTAAAAAGGGTCTCTCGTTCTCTACACTCACCATACGAAACACAGCAGCATTAAGCTGCTATTTGACGCTGGTATTCTGTGAGGGCGCGGTCCCTCCCCGGTCGAGCCGACCCATTCGTGCTACAATTATACTACTAATACAACTGCTGCACGGCTCTACCATGTAAAAATTGTAAAGGCCTGTAGTGATGATGACGATGAATATTTTCATAAATGGTATTGATTGCTATGAACAATGGTCACTCTGGATATAAAGACAAATATGTATTGTCATCTATGATAGCTGTAAGGAAATGCCTTTCTGCCTAATTTCATGCACTGACTGGCTTACCCTAATACCTGGAACACAATTAATAGAATCAGGTGTTACTTTGCGGAAATTCTTTATAGGGGCCACTTAGCGGTCGGCCACCGCAGAGTCTACTGCGCCTGAGGATGCCTCGTGTAGAGACGAAACACGTGTCGTATTAGCGTCGATGATGTATCTTTCCTAGTGTAGTGGTGTTGGGAGTAGTGGTGCTGGGATTAGCGGTGACGGGGATAGTGCACGCAATTGAGGGAGGGCGGGAGGTGCTCTTCAAACTAGGTAAGACACATCATTTTATATTATTTTAATTGGCAGGTATGTGCGAGGTAATTCTTACAAACTTTAATCTGGAATACAGTTGTAGTACTAGCCGAAAATAGGTAACGGGTGGATACAAACCTAAACAAACTCCTAACATTGGCCAGAAAAGACCTTCTGACCATAATTTTATAGGGTATTACCACAGTCCAACTACTACTAATAGTTGGTCATCGAAGGCATTTAGACTGAGCAATCGTGCGGTGCAGTGCGGGACGTGACGCGGCCATAGGGCCATAGGGGACGGCTCTCAGTTGCTCGGGAGCTGTCGGCTAGGGTTGTTCTGTCACGCAAATAAATTAAAATGGTTCACTCTACATGTACGGCAAAAATTGTGGGTCCTATAACCTATTTTTATTATTTCTGGACATTAACTGTGTGATTAAGTTATTTAAAGTGTTTAAATATAAAATAAAATCAGTTTTTTATTTTTTATTATTTCGCATTATGACAACCAGCAGTGTATGGTTTATATCGGAACTAGCAGTGTATGGTTTATATCGGATTTTCCGACTACATCAAACGCGATGATTGATTGTATGTTCTTAGGCTGTGGTATTATTATTGCCGATTCTTACGAAATTGTAACAAATTAATAGAGAATCTCCATTACAAAGAACAATTATAAATCATGGAAGACATAAGATATTTTTACAGACAAGAGATTCTTGTGTCTCTGACTGACTGACTTGACATTGTCAGGACTGTAGTACAGTACGAAGGCAACGAAGATATGAAAACGTTACCTTACACCCCAACCTGTGTAGTGAAATGAATAGTAGGGTGTAGTATAAGGTGGGGAGAATTTTTTTATAAACAACGTACGTCAATCTTTATGCATTGACTAGAAGGCAGTTTTCTACTAACGTCCTTAACAATTGGAGGGAGGGCGGCAATCACAATCTTGGGAGGTGCGGTCACGTGGTATACGTACACGACGTACCACGCGGTTTGCACGGTGTACCAGCGTCATTTAAAAGCTTTATACTGCTGTGTTTCTTATGATGAGTGTAGTGAACCGAAGACCCTTTTTACTGGAAACCTCTGGAAATCTTAGACCGCAAATGTTTCTACGTTAATTCTTAGGAATGACATTGCATCTGATTAATACTTAATTGAGTGTAGATATAGGTGTCTATGGATCTTAGACCGAAAATGTTTCTATGTTAGTTCTCAGGGATGACATTACATCTGATTTATACTTAATTGAGGGTAGATGTAGGTGTCTATGGGCCACTGCATCCACTTATCATAACTTAGCTCATTTGTGACCTTAATTATTTAAAGGAGAGTAGACAGTAGTAACATTCAACTTGTTTTAACATATTGTTACTAGCTTGAGGTTCGTGACAATAAAAACTGCCGATTGAATTACCAAAATTAACACTTTAATCGCCGAACACCAATTAAAACTTAAAATACACTAATATTTAATCACACTGATTCACTATTGGCGCTAGGGGCATCGACTTAGGCGCGCAACAATATATTTTTCAATTTGTTAACTTGACGCATTCGTTGTCTCACGGCGGTCCTCGTGGCAGCACTCACAGCACATACGAGATACACGAGCTCCTGAGTCCGGTGACCGCACAAAACAGCGACGCAAATTGTTTATTACCATATCGTTCTGCATCTAACTTTTGTAGCACCCTTTGTATATTTTGTATACACCATAGATAAGAGGAAAGCCCAAAAGTGTTATAAGAAGCACGCTGGGTATCTCAGGCTTTTAATTTCTTCTACATGTGCAGAATTTAAGCCTCCTGAAGTATCTTATGTAATGAACACTTGATCTTTTGTGAGTTTAGAACGACACATTTTTTTTAATATATAAGTCCAATATCATTTATTAGTAATTTTCGTATTTTACTTGAATTCCACGTATTTTTAAACGGAGCCCGCGACGGATCGCAGGTAGACCGCCGATGAACTGCCAGGGTCGCTATGTAATATTGGGAGGTTGGGGAATAAATAATGTATCTAGTAGTCTTTACTGTAGATTTAATAATAACTGAATGTCTCGTAATCTATTTCACGTATATATAAGCATACACTACAAAGGTACACAGCAGGCCTGCCACCACTTCCTCTCTAGCCCTTAGAATTTCGAGTGATAATCCGTCATATCTTACCTGTTTTCATGTCTTTTATTACTTTTGTTATTTCATCTATACCTATCTCCCTATTTTTTTCCTCTCCTTTCGGAATTTCTATTTAGGATTTTATTTATTAAGGCTTGTTGTAGTATACTGTGGTACACATATATTATTGATTCTTTTTACAAAAACAATATAAAAACTATATATATATACATGGGTTTGTTTAAGTAAACTAGCTTTTTATTAATAGGTTATATTACTATATCTATACCTAAATACATACCTCACAAGTACATTGATTATCATCTAAAATCGTATCAAATTAATTTTAAATTTTTAAACATTAAGTTTGCGGTGATACCATATGGTGAGTGTTAATTTATTCGTATTTTAATTCTCTGGTTTCTGACGATGTTAATGCTGTTAGCCTTTTGGATTTTACAGCTTCATAGGTCTCGGTGTTAGTTTCAGTTATTTGGCATTTGTTGTAATGAAGCCGGATTTTTTTTGACAAACATTGATTCTTTAGGAAACTAAAGAAGTGATTAAAAAATATCATGCATAGGTACGTATCCGTATGTATTATGTTTGTAAATATTATATCTACTTATAAAAGTAAATGAGACTTAGCTGTTAAAACAAAAGACAGTGACAACCCTGCAACAGTAGGCATTTAAGTCACCCGTAGTGCGGGAGATATCCTACTACTCTGTTTTTACTATGGTAATATGGTTCACAAGTATGTATGTGTGTGTGTGTGTGTGTGTGTGTGTGTGTGTGTACGTAAACGCATATGTCTTCTTTAAAGGAATAGCTTCACGACAGGATACACATCAGACGCAGGATGCCCCACCAACTTCCTGACTCCGGGTTGCTGCTAAGAACACATGAGACAGGCATCTTACATTATATTTATATAAACAATATATGAAAAACAAACATCTACTTGCGCTCTCTGTCTCGAGTTAAAGGCGCCGGCGTCCATATGTGCCGCCATTTTCCTAATTTGCACAGTGAATGTTTTTGTTATTATTATAAAATAATCATCAGCCTTCTAAGTCTGTTGCTATACACACAGCCTTTCCAGAATGCGTCAGATAACATGTATTTTCATAAAAGTTTTCCTGAGTAGTTACGCCCGTTTGCCGCACCTCACTGGTTTCTAGGGTATATCCCATGTGAAATATCAACATAACATAAAATTATTAGTATTGGTAGTAATTCCTAGTATTTTACAATGCACCGAACTTAAAACTCCGTAAGCAGCGATTGGAATAATCTAAACATTTAATAGCATTAATGAATTAACACGCATGGTTGGCTCAGAATTCGGCAGACGCGGCCCAACGTTGCTCCGTCGAGATACGGAGCTTATAATAAAACAATATTAATTATCAATCGACGCTCCAGTGGCTCCTTTGTTCTACCGCGGAGGCCGTCGGCCGGTTTAATAACACTGGAATGCGTACATTAAACCCGCGGAATTTCACGGCACTTTTGTTTAAATAATAAATTGGATTTCTATAAGAGGAATAGGTTTCTATAGGAGAATAGCTTGAATTATTATTCAACATTTTTCTAGTTGAATGCTTACCTTTGTTATAAGCATGGGTTAAATATTCTAGTGTTATTCTTTAAATACGGTAATAATTGAGTTAGAATACAAAACCCGAGGATTAAACAAGCATATTTTCAAAGTAAAACACCAACAAACCTGTAGACGTATTGATATAGAACGTGTCCGCAACTATATTTTTCGGATTAATGTGTAAACCAAATTCGTGTTCCAGACGAAAGTCTTCTGTGTATTTTTGTTTGAAGCTTTAAACAGAAACAGAATCTTTATTGAATATAGATTATATGTATAATACTTATTGAAAGTCTCTTATGTTTAATTTGCCATTGGTTCGAAAATACCTATAAATAATAAATACCGCTATCCTGGGAAGAACCACCAAGAAACCCAGCAGCGCTTTTCTCTGAAAAAACAAACAGTTTATAATCATGTATGTTACACAATTAACAACTCAAATTGATAAGAAATAACTTGGGAGCAATCACCTCATTACCAGGGGTTATTGAAATCCATAACTTGATTGATCGAACTAAAAAAATAAATATACAATATACAATGCGTGTATTTTTTTAACTTTACCCTCCTCCCTACAGAAGTGTTTCCTCCAGTGTTTTATCGCGGAGGCGGTTTACATGCATAAATTGCACGAGGATACACATCCAGAACCGCAACAATTATTTGTAGGCCGTACAAACTCTTTGTTCTATGTGGAATTTGACCCAGTTGCCCAGCATCGCTTACCACTACGCCGCCAAATATAGTAATAATATGTGCCTATTGATTCTTGATTTTAGTTAATAAAATTCGAGCTGAAACACGATTCAGCCAACTATTTAATAATATCCGCGGGTTGGTAGGAATACAATTTAATTAATTTCTAAGTCGTCCCTGCACGTCTATAACAGCACCCTTCCGTTCCAATGTCTTTTACTGGAATACCTACCTCTAGTATCTTTTCTATAGTATATTTGCAGAATCAGCACATATAAACACCATTCATAACTATTACAACGTAATAAAGACAGGGTTCTATAAGAATACCAATGTTCATATAATATTTTGTTATAAATTTACTAGGTATAAATGAATGCATAAATGTATGAAGTTTTAAAATTTCAGCTCTAAAAGGATATAGTTTTAATTAAGAATTAGATAATTAGATTCCCATTTCTTTTACGCTTGAGGTGACATTAAAGACCCTTATAATAAAATTGAATGAGATCTATTGAAAATGTCTTTAATAATTTCCAATCTTAACTTCAGAATGTTGAACACATTAAACTTTATTAAGAAATTTCAAATGTGAAAAGAATATAAAAAAAATCAATTTGTTTCCCCTCGAGTTGTCAGCTAACAAGGCGGAGTCGAATCAGTTTGTTAATAAATTCAAATTTATTCGTTGATCAGCCGCCCGTCTCGCTCCTAACGCATTTAAAAAGTGATTAGAAGTTAAATTGACACAATATGAACTTTTTGTCCCCGCCGCGAAGCCTAATCAAAAACGAGATTATTCAATTTACACCTAAATATCTTTTCACATAACCTGGGCCGACTGCCCGCATCGTCTATCTAGACAAGTGTTTTATATTATATTCGTATAAATATATTAATCTTTACCTACATCTGGATGACTGACGGTCCACCACTGTGCGATTAAAATTAAGTTCTCTTCCTCACACAACTTCCTTGTGGAATCGACTACCACCAGGGATTTTTCCGGACCGATACGACTTAGGGACCTTCAAGAAAAGCGCCTACTCCTTTTTAAAAGGCCAGCAATGCATCTGCCATTCTCCTGGCGTTGCAGTTGTTCATGGACGGCGGTACACTTACCATCAGTTGAGCCGTATGCTCGTTTGTCCCGTCGCCTATAAAAAAAACATACCCAATTGATATCAGCACTTTCTCAGTAACTAGTCTTTTCTTTTACCGACATAAAAAAATCAGTTTTATAGACTACTACTAAGTTACTATTTAAGATGACTTTAATGCAAATTTTCTTTATAAAAAACTGTCACTATACACAATATTTACTGTTACCAAGAACACAAAATTAAATAATACATGTACATGTAGTACTGCGTAACAAGAACTCAAGCCTCTTGATGAAAGCGATTGTAAGAACACTTTCTTTTCTTTTATGAATAATATTAAACCTATTTTATCTACTCACGCCTTTAACTTCACATGATATAATAAAAGCTCCAGCCAGCCGCGCATGCCACTAACGTGAATTTTGCGTTATTTACAGTGAGAATCAAGATTAAATTTACATTGTTGCTTTTATAACGTAGGTTCAGCAACGTCTATTATGGTAAGGTATTCATGAAAGCAAATGTTTAGTCCCGGAGGGCGCGAGTGTAATGCAGACCTCTTGGTAGAAATGCGGAATCGACTGTGTGCGAACTAACTTATGATAATTACTTAGCAGAATAATCCGCCCAAAGCAATAAATGCACTAGACACCAGTCTGCTTGCTCGTTTCATTCCAAGGAATTTTAATTAACTCGCTTTTGATAACCACAATGTTTTTATAATATTTTATGGGAGTTATTATGAAATTCACGGCTGTATGATTTATAATGTCCATGACATAATATAGACAGAGTTAAATACAGTGGCGTAGACATAGTGACAATCAAAAGGAAGGAGAAAGGCTGACGATGGCAGTACGCCATTTTATGAGAACCTGGGAGCGGAGTGCAGCGTCAAATGCCTGGAACAGCGATCGCAAATTCGTCTATTAAGCGTGTATATATAATACGCGGTAGAGCCACGAATGGGGGACTCAACCGGAGTAGTACCACACTCTCACAGAATATAGACTAAGTTTAGTTTGAAACGAGGCATTCTATCTTAGTCGTCAGGGGTGACAACGCACTTTGATTCTTAATTAAGGATAAATATAGATGTCTATGCGTCAAAACATTTACTTAACATCAGGTGGACTGTGTTCTCGTTTGTTACTCTTATTGTTTGGATTGCCCCCGTCCAACAATCCAACATGTGTTAATAGGCGTTTACTAAGTGTATAAGTTCTACGTGTACGTGTAGCTCGGTTACCGTGTGTATCTTGGCGCACGCAATCCGGAATGATCAGTGTTATTGCATACACTGTTTGTAATTATTTTCTTATTTATTATCACTTTTAATTGTTTTTTTTTTCTAATCCAATCCTTATATTAACTTTACCTCCACACTAGGATTTTCTACTGTGTCGTGGGAGCATTTCACATACATTAATTTCACCATGACAAACATCCAGACACGTAACGATAATTTGTAGGCCATAAAAACACGGAATTCGAACCCGCGGCCGTCAGCTCCGCAACTCACTGCTAAGCCAATGCGCCACGGAGTCGTCAGTTTGTACTGGAAAATGGTTTTTATTACACCTGAAACATTAATTCAAAACATAACATATGAGCCAACATAATTTGTATACTGTGCAAACATATTGTGGTTAAGGGATAATTCCTTGTTCACAATTTTGTTTTTAGGTTTGGGTTTATATATTAATTAGGTTGAGTATGTTGGTTGTTCATTGGCATGAATTGTTTTAACTGTTTCAAAAATTTCTTTCGCTATCAAGTTATCTGGTTTTGGGTAAGGGATATTAAGTGCATTGGGAGTTAAAATTCGGTAGGATAGTTCGTGGAATCATTACCTATAGTACTTTAAATATGTTTTTTGTGCGAGCACCTGTTGCAAAGAATCCAATCAGTTCAGATGTCCAAAGGTGTTTCTTGAGTTAAGAAAACAGAATCGTTACATCCTTATCTAATCGACCGATTACAATCTAGGTGTCTTCAAACTTACCCTCAATAGGCCTTTCATCTATTATGAAAATAATAATTTTGAATTATTAATATAATTACTTTGAGGCAGTTCAATGTGAATATTAATTAAGTAAGATCATCGTGGAAAATAAAATCGTGTGTCTTACATTTGAACTAAATGAGCCACACCACCATATTTGATAGATAGATATAGTATTTTGAGGTACGAATTAATTTTCACATCCTGAATTCGAATTTTGTTTTCAAATTGTTTGAATAGAGACATTAGTTAAATTTAGTTAAGATACGATAAGATACGGTAAATTTTTGAAATGCTAGACCCTTTATTTATCCCTTGGCGATTCGAAGTGACCGCGACGGATGCCTGCCCTGGGGCGCATATTTCTACGACCGATAAACAGAATGATTTACTTAATTTATAGACGTATACATAATTTCGATTAAATTAAAATATTTTCGTGATTATTATAACGTAATCGAATTAAATGTTATCATCATTAAGTCTAAGAGTAGGATTATATTAGTCTAAGGATTTCCTCTATAATTATGCAATGTTTCAATTTCTTGGCAACGTAGGATATGTCTAAGGAGCTGGAAACCGTAACTAAAAAAATATTAGGTTGAGACCCATTTATAGTTTTGATGACAAGCCTTTGATGACGATGTAATAACACTAACAGAGCATTTAGTCCCCTAGGGTTGATAGCCCCTGATAATCTTATCAAATGACCAAATGTCTGCAGGTTTCTGTTTGATGAGGAGTTCGTTTTTAGGAAACTTGATATTTCAAGGAAGTGTAAAGTTCATCGTGCATTGGAACAGCATGGTGGATAGACCTCTTTCATGCCCTACCCCAAAACAGTACCTTGAGATATTTTCATTTCATAATTAATTGCTATACGTTGTTACGATCAACAACCGAGGCTACGTCATAGTCATAGATAACATCATTTGTGATATTTGAATAAAAATATTGCACTATATTTCAGTAAAATTTAAAAAATTCTTTAGATACGGTAGCAGAGTACGGTCCAGCATAACGACATAAAAAATTACATAAATTAATATTTTTGTGTGTTTTATACAACTGATATTGTATTGTTAAGAGCTTAAGGTTCGTGACAATAAAAATTGCCGATTGAATTACCAAAATTAACACTTTAATCGCCGAACACCAATTGAAACTTAAAAGACACTAATATTTAATCACACTGATTCGCTCATATTTCACTCCGAAGCTTCGCTTGTCTCGCCAAATTCAATACTTCTCCGATCGCCGCTCGCAGCGTCGTTAAATACAGCTTTTTGCACGACGACGAAACATCCAGAATATTCCGGTAAATACGGGCGCGGACCGACCAGGCGAAGAAAGTTCGAGTGTGGGGCTTCCAGAAAGCTTAACTCTTCTGTTCGA
>DWHP01006248.1:0-11507 GCA_018247895.1 Parnassius honrathi | reverse complement strand
TTTTATAGTTATTCCCTTGATATCTTCTATAATATATTATTATAAATAAAAAAGTCTGTGCGCCGCTTAGTCTCAAACTGGCATTAAATTGGATCTATCGGTCGTAATATCGAATTTTAATGTAAGTTTTCTAGTTCGATACGTGGCAAGTCCCGGCGGAATCCGAATAAGTCACCTTTTTATGGCTCATAAAATTTTAGAACTCATCGGTAGTTGAGTCTAAACGCTTTGTCAAACGATCGATTTTAAAAAGGCAAAGCGGAATAGAAACGCCCGGGGTTTACGACTCTAAATATGGTCGTAATTATAAAAAAAATTGTTTTGGAAATGAAAACATTAAATGTTATCGACGAACAAAAAATATAAATGTGATCGACGATATCTTTGAATCTTATGAAAGGGCCGACAGCAGATTCTATAATGGAATACAAAAAAAAAAACTTATTTGTTTTGGAACTTCTTTTCGATTAAAAATAACTATTTTACGATTATTTATATGTGTTTGAATCAGTAACAAAAGAAGAAACTTTTTTAAACTTTGTACGAACTGTAGATATGAATATCAATTATAACAGAAAATTTAAAGATTAATTATAAGTCCAATATGCGTCGTATTATTTACTAAAAAAAGTACCCGAATAACGTTTTTTTTTTCGTGAATTTTGATAAAACTACTTTATTCAGATTTTTCCCATTGTCGCTTCTTACGACACGATACTCGCGGAACGAACAACGTTTAAATGCCTGCAGCCACGGCAATTTTATTTACGGGATGTACGGCGTTGGGTCTTTGACTGTGAAATTTATAAAAAAAAACGTTAAAAGGAGCAACGAAATTGAATAGCAGGAACAGCGCTGCTAAATTGGCGTGCTATAATGACAGCACTGTCTAGGTTAGCGTGTGGAGTTGGCCGTGACCCCGCTGCGCGCGCGCCGAGCGGCAGGGGCTTGAACGGCTTGATCGATCGCCGCCTCGGATGCAATCACTACCGCCCGGCTTGTAAACTGCACGCTACCGCACTAGCGTCTGCAGGTTATGTAACCCGCCTTTTTTGCAGCGAGCGGGAAAAGTTTTTTTATAAGCAAAACGATCATAATAATAGACAAACATGATGTTTATTTTTTGATTCATGAACAGGTGCCTACTATAAAATCTTTCACAATGTGTAGTCAACAGATCCTCGTTCGTTATTTACAGATTCGAAGAGGTCATTATTTTCTGTTTAAATCTTGACAAAACTTATTGCATACGAAACAAACTACATTTAATGCAAGGAAAATGAAATGCGATTGGAAACAAGGCATTGCTGCCACGAAATAGAGGTTAGAATGAAACGTAAATGATTTGAGATGGAGGAAAATGTAACATGTGCGCATGGAGACGTCCACGGTCGCGCACAACGGCTGCTTTTTGCTCGGATACCGATTATTCTACGTGACGTTCCCACAGCATCCGATCGCTGGAGCCCTTGGCGGCATTAAGACGGATTCTTTTTACGAATTAGCGAATCACCTGTCTAATTACCGCACGGTTTGATTTTTAATCTTGAACATATTTTCGACTTTGCCGGTTAATTGGTAAAAGGCACATTTTTTTTATTTGACAAATGAAAATTAAACTATGCAATATAGTACGAAAAACAGCATGAAATGATCAAGTGATTGTCGTTTAATTCATATTCATACGAAAAAAATAAGCAAACGCAATTGTGTATTCACCTTCAATAAACTGATTCACCAATTCCGATGGCAAAGCGCCATATCTCACAAACGAGGCAAAATCGTGTTTAAGAAACAAACATTAACATAACAAAAGTGTTGAACAACATTCGCTCCGAATTGACAATCCGACAAATTTACAACCGATAGCGGGGTGAAAACACAAAAGTGGGCTTTCGAATGTAAATATGGCAGTAGGGGTTTTTCTTTACCGGATTTTTTTCACCGGAAAACTTCCGCCTATTTTCCCGCTCATCGCATCCTGTGGGGCGCTTCTTCCGCTATCGGTTGCGTTCGGAAATCGGTTGAACTTCACCAAAATGCCTTTTCTTAGTCATCGCCTCTGTGAATACATCTAAGGAGGTCGTAATTTCTATTTCATGTATCGATAATTTCGTATAAAATTATGTATTTAAAAAAAATTATGCATGTTTTTGTTAAATTTTATTTAACATAATGTCAACAGTCAACACCTTAGCACATTGTCTTATAAGGGGGATACTTGTCATAGTTGCTACCACAGCAATGACAATGTCTTATTATTACGACTTCTGTGGTTGCTACGCTTGGCAAGAATGTTACTGCTGCAATATTATATATATTCTTGTTGCTAGGATGACGCTGCTGCCCATCTCCTGGTTTGATTTTCTCTGTCGATATTGGATATTATTACATCGCCAATACGCGGGTCCATATTTAAAAAAAAAAACAAGTTCATAAAACATCAACCAAAAAGTAATTTACACATTCAAGCTCTACTTATCTGTTTCGCATCTTGGATATATTTTGACGTTGCCAGATAATTTGAAAGAGACACAATGTTTTAAATTGACGAATGAAAATTAAATTATGCAACACCTGAAGGCCTGTGCAGATATACACAACTAGTGTGCAAGTTAACCTATAAATCTAGATAAGTCCCAACCTTAGTTAATCAAAAGTCTGATACTAAAAATTATGTATTTTAAACTCATTAATTAATATCAAACACCATAGCGTAATGTAACATACTTATATATTACCTATGCAATGCAATTGTTGAAAGGATCTGGGTAAACGTCGTTGCTCCAGGGGCAGTCACAAAGTGTTTATTTATGGTTCGCTCAAACGAATTTTACAGACAAATAGGTAATGGATGTAATTCAGATGATATACATAAACATATGTTCGTACCAAGAAAACAAAGGTAAATTTAGATTTATAGTTTATTAATTTTCATGATTTATTGATATAAACTTTATTTGCACTAATGTTTAAAAGTCGCGGGTATTAGATATTACGGCTGTATAGTAGAAATCGTTTCAATTCTCATATGTTTTTAATTATTTTTGTATAATTTGGATTGATAATGTGGCCTCTCTCTCTATAGGAATATTTACTTTACAATTTTACGATCATAATATGAAAATATCTAAACCTGCAACTATTGATATTTAGCTTAAAGTGGCCGTTTGTCCCTAACCACACTGTTTAGGATTCGAATTCGAACCGACGTAGGGGATGTACCGTCCCAACCGCAAATCGGCCGCCGATTGTCAGATATCGATGGTTAGCTAAACCACGTTTAACTACGTTGAATTGAGAGAAGGATTGTTACTCCTATATTTACTCCATTTGAACTGTTATTACTATGAGAGTAAAGAGAGATTTTTTTAATAGAATACGTGTGATAAACGAGCACCCAGTCCACGTGATGTTAAGTGGATACTGTGGCCCATAAACGTCTACATCTATCCTCGATTAAGAATCTTAATGAAGATGCGTTGCCACTCGTGACTACTAAGTTGTAATGCCTCGTTTTCGGTAAAATGGCCTCAGATTCTCTAAGCTCATCATACGGAACACTGCAGCATTCAACTGATACTTTACGTTTGTGAGAGCGTGGGACTTCCCTGGTCAAGGCGACCCATTCGTGCTACGACCATACAAATATAGCTGCAGCACTACTCTACCACATATAAAAATCGTGTGATATGGCTAAGCTTATGAATACTCAGATGTTTTTTATTTTAGGCAAAAAATTTTTGGCTGTAGGCCTTTTGTTCTAATTTTAAAGATAAAATGATTTTAAAACGATTTTAAATTTAAAAATCCTAATGTGCTTAAAAAAATTAAAAAGGTTATACCCAATAAACAGATTTAACGATTGAAAAGATAGATGCTGCTAACTACGCTTATGACAGTTTATAAACGAAATGCAAATAATATAAAACGTAGATACGTTATGATCTCACAAGTAAGAAGTTCCAATTACACTCATTCTGTCGTCTCACGAAAATAGATTAACGTCGATATTGACGCAGATGCGCCTCGTAACTGTCCGTCGCGGGTTTGATTCCCGGCACCTGTTGTTTTCAAACGCTTCGATTACGAACCATTAGCGCCGACACTCGATATTTAATACCATTGAGGTCGTACTTCAGTTTTCGTTTATTATTCGAGATTTAAAATAAACCTTCAATAATCATAATGTCATAATATTTTTAATCACTTTTTTTGTCAGTAGCTGGCTTACTTTGTCAACAGACGGATTAAATCAAAAATAGTTCTTAAAAGGTTTTAGTTTATCTACTCTTGCATCTACCGCAGGTGAGGCTACAACGATATATCAGTAACAGTTTTCGAAATAGTTTAAAAAAATAACCTCTTCTATGAAAAAAATTGTCCCAAATTAAAATGTTAACGCAAGCGGTTAACGGCCAAGATAAACAGATAGTGCGTGTTATCGTATTTTACTTTCAAGCGAAAACATTTCGAACTCCAATTAATACACCTTTGTACCACAGATGTCACTTTCACTTTAATTAAAATTAAACTTTAATTGTTTACGTTTGGGTATAATGTTAAGTGCGGCTCTAATTACTAATATAACACCTTTCTTTTTGAAATGTCAAATACAAAATAAACTTTGCGTTGTTGGCATGAAGTTTGTATTAGATTGGCATATAAAACAAAGGTCTGATAGCCAAAAGGGTCAAACTCACAATAAAATACTTTTGGTTAGCCGCAGCTCAATAAATACTTCATAGTATCGGTTAGAGGGCGACTTGACCGGATGTCCGGCCTTCGATCTCTTGCCCTCCGGGAGGGCCCCCGCTACTAGGGAGTGCTTACATGCGATTTGAATATATTTCGAGTGTTCTTGCTTATAGTTTTATTGCCTTGTGAAATGAAATAACGCTGTTATACGACGTGGATAAAGTATAACAAACACTTCCAAGGACTTCTTTCTAAAGAATAGTTTTATTGTAAATTTAAGTTAATATGTGTAATTATTTGGGTTGCGTATGGATGGGAGATATGATAAGGATGTAGAACGACGAGTGAACGCAGGAAATAGACTAAATGGGGCCCTACACTCTATTGTGAGGAGTCTAAATGTGTCAAAAAAGGCAGGTATGACAATTCACAATGCTGTGTTGATCCCTACTTTAACGTATGGTAGTGAAAGTTGGGTATGGCAGAAGAAGCACGAGAGTAGAATAAACGCAGTAGAAATGCGGTCGTTAAGGAGTATGTTAGGGTTAAATTTGAGTGACAGGGTGAGAAATTGTGTGATAAGAGAAGAGTGTGGTATGCAAGATGGTGTTGTGACGAGGATTAATAAAGGAGTGCTTCGGTGGTATGGTCATCTAAAAAGAATGAATGAGGAAAGAGTGACAAAGCAAATTTATGTTGCAGAAGTGAACGGCAGAGTCGGAGAAGGACGCCCTAGGCGAAAGTTTGTCGACCAAATTGCCAATCTATTGAAAAGGGACCGAACTGAAAGTACCCTTAACCGACGAGCATGTATGCGTTGGTATATAGATGTGGAAGAGACGAGAGAGGTGTGTCAGGATCGTGCCAAATGGAAGGCTGTTGCTCTGTCTACCCCTCTGGGTTAGAGGCGTGAGTGCTTATGTATGTAGGTTGCTATATTATGTATCTTCAAAAACGCGCCGCGTCGCATCGCGTCACGTCTCGGTGTGAATTAACGCTTAATATATGATTGACCGATGAAGGGCTATCGTATCACAGAGTCATCTATGCAAACAAGGCTGTAGTTATTGAGTTATAAGAAAGTGACCACCATATTAACCGCCACGCTATTAAAGTTGTAAATTTTTTAATATAACGGATTTTCGCAAAGCAATGCCTGATTTTATTAATCATCTTTGCGACAGTTTTCATAGTTGACATTTGCGGAACCCGCACAATTATTAACCATTTACCATGGATATATGCCATTTACCACGTAACTACTATTTACTAATGACTCTACCACGAAACTGCCACGTATTAATGGTCCCACCACGAAGCTGTCACGTATCAATGCCTCTACTACGCATCTACCACGTACCTACTACTACTAAGGTCTAAAATCGTTATAGTTGTATTAATCTATTATTATTAATCATGAAGATTTAATTTTTTTAATTTATTTATGCAACCTGCATATAGTTTTAAAATAGGTTGGAGACATAGGATGTTATGCCACAAAAATAAATAACAGGCGATATGTCAATACGAGATACAAAAAAAGTTAAAGCATGGTATAAGATATTTTTTGTTACTCCATTGTTTAATAGCCTAAATACAGGCTATCTAACTCAGTAAGTCTCGATATTGAGGTGCACGGAATCGTGTCCGAATTTGTTAAAAATTTGAAACTACATATTCGACTTGTGTTTATTGATGCTCTACATGATTTCGGTGTAATATACCGGATGAACCTTTTTTAACGTCTGGTAAAATAGGGTGTAGCATGTGAACGGAGTAGAAGCCTATGGCATTGATATTTTACAAAAAACAAACATTGTGATACCATGTATTACTGTACCAGATGACAGTACGCCCTGTCGGAGTCACTGCTGCACTAAGCAGACCTGTACCCCTGTAGCCCTTGACTGGACAAGGAATAAAGAAAATCAGGCGCGTTGTTGTCGCAGAGGAAACGATTGTGGCAGTATCGTTTTAAATTTAAAAGAGTTACGTTGTTTAATTAGAGATGATAATACATTCAATGAAATTGAATGTTATACGACTTTCAAATAAATTTTTCGGTACGATACTCGCGCCATCTATTGTAAGCTAATTGTACTATGCCTATAACCTTCGCGCAAGTGCAAGCAATAAATTCAAGAGCTGAGTATAAAATACGAACAAAGAAACAATAATTTTGTATATTAGATATAATATATTATACTTATTATGACGTGTTATTTATTAATTGAACTATTGTTACAGGTATTTGTACTAGTATTTATCATAAATGATAAAGTTGAAGTTAAAGAGAATCAACTAACTCTTGTTTTGTTTACTAGCTAATGATTATATTTCGACACTCTTAGCACCGACGTAGAAGTTATTAAGTGGATTTCCTTTATTTATAATTTTTTTTACTAAAAAAAATTGACCCTGCAGGCCATTCCTGGAATTTCCCGCTAATTTTAAATACAAAGCGCTCAGAATTTCGCCAAATTATGACGTTGATTATAAAATATTGGAGTAATTTAAAAAATAACAATTTTTTTAAAATTTTTCGTTAGCGATATCTCACTAACCAACCGATTAAACCGAGTCAACCGATTTTGACCGGATCGGCGGCGATCGACGTGGTTTTTCAAGGTTAAAAGTTGATTAGTTTCTGAAACCGATCGGTAAAGCCATTTAAAAGTAATTCAAATTTTCATTCAAAATTTTTATTTTTGAGATTTCTCAAAATCTACCGGTCCGCATTAGTCAAAATTCATAGAAAATCTAAGTTTGATGAAATACTGGAAATCCGCTTAGTTCATTTCAATCAGTCAAGCCGTTCAAAAATTATAAGTTTTAATACATCTACACACACATACATACGGATATACAGACACCATTGAAAAATTGTCAAGGTCTATCAAGGGCTACCTGTGGCCCCAAAACCTCAAGATTTGATGAAAACTTAATTTTCGAAAAACGGAGTAAAAACAATGACTTCCAGATTTTTGAAAATTTTCAATTTTTTTTAGCGGGAAGTTAGAAAGATTATTTACATGATATAAAAATAAGTTTTTGAAAATCTATAGTGAGTAAGTCATTTATTGGGTCCTTACATATGAAATTAGTGTTTTGTCGTACTGACCGTTTTGGATCTGAAATATCTCCTCTTTGGTTAGAAATTCCAAATTCATTTAGCTGGTACATTTGAGTTTAGAAAGCAGTCATTCATTTGATTTTTCCTCATTATTTTTTTCTTTGGCGTCGCTTATTACCGCACAATGGAAAACATGTAATATCGGTATATTTACGAGTACAAGTTCTACAATGGCACCAGTGCTGCAGAAACAGCTCGATAGATTAATGATGTGTACCGCGCTGGTGTCGCAAAAGAAAGCACGGTACGTTTTTGGTTTCAACGTTTTCGTTCTGGAAATTTCGACCTTCAGAACCAACCACATCGACGGCGGGAAAACAAAGTGGAAAATGAAGAATTAAAGGCTATTGTGGAAGCGGATCCATCACAAAGCATTTCAAAGATAGCTGCAGGCTTCGGGCTAAATGATAAAACTGTATTAATTCACTTAAAGCAAATCGGGAAAGTAAAAAAACTTAAACGATGAGTACCTCATAAATTGAGTGAATCGAACTTGCAAACACGCGCCGACTGTTGTGTTACTTTGCTCAACCGACACAAAAATGAAGGGCTTTTAAATCAAATCGTTACTTGTGATGAAAAGTGGATACGTGTACGATAATCGAAAGCGCTCGTTGCAATGTCTGAACTCTAGAGACCCAGCCAAATCCTGCCCTTAACGAAAATTGACTCAGAAAAACTTACTTGTGAGTGTTTGGTGGACTAGCGCCGATGTCGTTCACTACAGCTTTCCAAAATCTGGCCAAACCATTACGGCAGATATCTAGAGTCAGCAACAGTAAACCATAAAGGAAGAAGCTAGCTGCTAAACCGACCGAGATTTGTCAATCGATCTGGACCACTGCTGCTTCACGACAACGCAGGACCACACACTGCACGACAAACAACCACTAAGTTAGATGAGCTACAATTGAAATATCTGCGTCATCAACCGTACTTGCCAGACCTTGCTCCAACAGATTGCCATTTTTTCCGGAATTTGAACAACTTCATACAAGGAAAAAAATTAATCTCCGATGCGGGGGTCCAAACCGCCTTCAAAGAGTTTATTGATTCTCGCCCCCATGGTTTTTTTTAGTAAAGGGATCAATGAACTACCTATTAGATGGCAAAAGTGCGTAGATAACAACGGTGCATACTTTCATTAACTAAATATGTTTTCCGAAAAAAAAATTGACTTTATATCCCTCCCGTACAAAACACCAATTTCATATGCAAGGACCTATTAGTAAGTCGCTTCAGCCCCTCTCCTGGTTTATATCCCTCTGTCGCCTCCTACAACACCCACGGGACGACATGGTGTATTGAATATTCTTATACTACCATCACACATAATTAAACTATTCATTTGTTAAACAGTTGGAACCTAAAATCATTCACAGAAATTCATCAGAAAAACACGTGGAATTCATTTACGTACACGAGTTCTAATTCTCTCTTTCTTGCTTTCAACCGACAATTCAGTATACTAACTTCTCTAAAGATTCGGTTATAAATTTTACATCCACTTAATGGTAATAGTGTCCCGGAAGTTAGAGAAGCGCTGAGTTTCAACATAATGAAATTCAACCTATCTGGTTGGACATAATTCTTCTATGGAAGTATTTTAATATAATTTGCGGTTTTCAGTAGTGTGAAAATAAATTGAAATGATTTTTATTGACTTAATTATTTAAAATGTTCTTTTAGAAATAAGGATGAAAAACGAGTGCACAGTCTATCTGATGTAAAGTGGATGCTATGGCTCATAAAAATATACATCAGATGCGTTGTCACTCGTAAAACTGAGATATAATACCTCGTAAACTAGTGTTTCCGGTCATCAACTCTCACCGTACATAGCAGTAACATTAAACTGCTAATAGATGCTCGTATTCCGCAAGAGCGTGATCCTTCCCCGGTTGATTCGACCAGTTCGTACTACAAACACAACATAGCTGCAGCATGGCTCGATTATGCTAAAATATATTAGCTTCGCGTTGCTTTCAGATTTTCTTCAAAAATTTAGATCTTCAGCCATGAAAACGCATCTGAAACAACATAACGTTGTTACAGTTCGACCTTCTAGTATAGCTTATAAATTTCCACTGCCGAACAAGGGCCTCCCCACGGACGGCCTCATATGGGGGATTTTGCCACAGTTGACACGCCTGGTGCCTTTTTATTATTTTGTGTTGTTATCAGGAATACGCTGCTGCCCATCTCCTGTTTCAATTTCCCTCTGCCCCCTCTTACGACCGCCACGGGACGTCGTGGGGCAGTGGGTATTCTTACACCGCCACTACACGGTAGTGTTACGGTTTATCACAGCCGTAGAAGTGATAAACCATAATTCCGTGATTGTATTGGTGCCTCAGAATCCCCTAGATGTTCTCAGTTTTACGACTTCGTACTGTGATATCCAATCTGTCAGCTGAACATGGAAATATGTTAAACTGCTTAGAGGTGAAACATGTATTCACACGGGAACATTATAAAGGCAAAAACAAACAAAAGCTCAAAGTAGTCCAGTTAATTTGTATTGTATGAAAATGTACACTTTTGATACACACTTGTGTTGCGACATGTAACGACATGCTTAAATTTGGAAAACTCGGCACTTGAATGAACGTGTTTAAGAGCGACTACACGTCCCTGCAAACGAGATGAAGGCAAAGTCACGGAGTAAAACGTATTGCCAGATTTTAAGTACGCGGCAGTGAAATGGAATGTTTCATAAAAATTATTGATTCTACAAACGCATTACGTCAAAACAACCGTAATAATTAATTATAAACAAGTGGTAATATAAAAACATTAGTAAAACCGTCTTCTATATAAATAAAATGAAAACGTTATCAATGTAGTCGAAGTCAATTTAATAACATTTTAAAGGATATCCCAAGAACTACTGGTCAGATCTTAATCAAATTTGTATGAGACTGAATAAGAAACACCAGCTTATAAATTAAGAAGGGATATAAATTTTAATGACTCTAACACTGGCAAGCTCAAGGTGACAATCAGTACTTCGTTATAGTTACATAAGAGTTACAAGAGCTGTGGTGGAAACTATGGGGCACTTAGCCCCTCGCGGTGAATTTTACAGTATGCGAGTAACCTGGGTTCGATCCCCGTCGCCACCAATAATATTGTATATTGCAATTTTAAGTTTTGAATTGCCACTTGCTCGGCGGTGAAGGAAAACATTGCGAGGAAACCTGCATGTCTGAGAAACAAAAAAATGTATTTCGAAGACATGTTAAGCCGGCAAACACGTACGGAGGCAGAGCGGCTGACATTTTTTGTCTTGGCCTAAAAAACACTCAGAAATGAGAGGAGACCTGTGGGACCTATATAGGCTGCAAATTTACTATAAGTAGAGTTACGTTAAAAATTTCATCCTCTGTTTATTCAGCATAAGGGGTGGAATTCCGTCTTCAAATATAAATGGGGACGCCAGCAAGGTATAGTGTAGTTAATACAAAATAATCATTGAAATCGGTTCACTACTATTGAAGTAATTGCGTAACATACATCCAAAACAATACAGGCGAATCGGCAACTTTGTCCACTTTTGAAGTCGGTCATGCAAAGGAATAAGTAACAAGAATGTTAAATATTGTGCCCTATAGGCACAATTGTGTGCTGGGTTGGTGGAGAATAAAACCACTGAGACTATTTTCTTTCTTCTATA
>DWHP01006247.1:0-11507 GCA_018247895.1 Parnassius honrathi | reverse complement strand
ATAATTTACCTATTTAACAATACAATCTACTACTACATACTGATCGTTCTTCCTATGTTTATTCTATGATAAAAAAAAATCAACCGCCCGAACACAGAGTAGCGCACATTTTTTGTTTGAAATGGCTGTTCTAGTACGTAAGTACATATTACTTCAATGGAATCTAACGAACATTGAGGTTAATAACAAAAAAGGGAAAATGCGACTTACGCTGCGAAAAAATTTTGTGACGTTTATGGACGTAATGCAATATCAGTAGAAGCAGCACAAAGTTGTTCCAAGCATTTTCAGTCTGGGAATTTTTAAGCCACAGATGCAGCTCGCTCTGGTTGTCTTCGTACTGCTAAAGTCGATACCATTTTTGAAAAAGTGGAGCAAGATCGGCGCATTAGTAGTTACGACGTAACCATGGAATTGAAGATTGACTACAAAACGGTTTTGATTCATTTGAAAAAGTCTAGCTATACCAACAAATCTTGAGGTATCACACGAGCTCACTGAAAAAACCTAATGAATCGTGTACTCATTTACGATTCTCTATTGTAACGTACCATTTTTGAAAAGATTAATTACCGATGATGATAAATGCCTACATAAATAACCTACGACAAGAACGTGCAAAAAGATCATGGTCAAAGGGGACTCAAGCACAACAGAGAAGCAAAACCGGGATTAACAAGCAATAATGTCACGCTGTGTGTATAGTGGGATTGAAAAGGCATCGCTTATTGTGTGCTTTGCCTTTACCATCGGGCAAAACCACCGACTCGGATTCCTACTGACAACAACCAATGAGACTAAAGCAAGAAATTGAGAAAAAACGGCCGGAATTGATCAATAGAAACGCTAGACCACACGTTTGGGCACTCAGCAAAAACTGAGAGAGCTTGATTAAGAAGTTTGAATTTCATCTTTTTCGGTGTCTTCAGAATTCTTTCACTGGGTAGTGTTAAGTTAACATCAAGAGAGAGAGGATTATCAAAACTACTTGTCGCATTTCATTAATTCCAAAAACCGCAAGATTTCTACAGCAACGCGATTATGTTACCACCTATAAGATGATAACAAGTTATCGAACAAAATGACACGGCATATTATAGTTAAATGTAATTCAACTCTGGTATACATTTGGAGAAAACATTTTATTGTGTGTGTACGTACGGGTGTAAATTAGGGGATGAAGTTTTCAATGTAACTATTTAGCGTGCAGTGGAGACATCCAGTAGCGAAGTAGTAAAAATAGTCAATACCGCATATCGTCACGTGGGCGTCGGAAGAGGCGACAGAAGACATTTTCCTCACACAGGAGATAGGCAGCAGCATCCTCGTGTTAACCACTTTAAAAAAAACTGTGGATGCCAACAAGCTTGCCAAGCGTGGCAACTACGGCAAACATTACCCACATGGCGTAATATACGGGGGAGGTCCATGTTCAGTGGTGGGCTTTTGATAAGCCTATCCATTCATTACAGCCGTAACGAGTGGATGAATTATCGAAATTTAGACAGCGATAGAATTTTTATCTTAAGCTTGTAGTTCGTTCCTTCCTTAGTCCACTTAAAAGGATCTAAAATTAAAAAGCAAAACAGTCTATTAGTGGAATCGAATAGAATGGACATTTCACAGAAGTGAGAGAAATTTTTTTTTAATAAAACTATATTTATGGATTTTATCGCGTTTAATCAACAATTTTACTAAGTTAAAACCTACGGGTTGCGATATTTGAAATAAACCTATGGGTTTTCCGTGACCATTTGTCGGGGGTGACCGTAGGTCCCCCGTGACGTCGGAACGTCGGGAATTAAAAACTAAGTTAAAATAGTTGATTAAACGCGGTAAAATCCGTAAATATAATTTTAATCAATGTGTAGTGTTTGCGTAAATTTAAGAAATCAAAAATATATTATAATAAATTCTTGATACATACTAGATAACATCTATAAAAATTACTAGCAACGCTACTAACACAGCCAATATTTCCGTTAACCACACTCGAATGACGTATTCAAACCCACGAATTAAGTTCGTGATCTACATCCTTAAACATTAGGCTATTGTCGCTTAAAAAGTTATCGTTGGATATTTTTCCAAACAACCTACAAAGTAATATCGCCTATCGCAACATTCACGTAAATTATAAACAACTTCAATTGGAAAAACGTTTCGATACATAGTGACATTACGAAATTGCTGCCAAACTTTTGAGAACACGAGCACGGTTAGAAAAACGGAACGTGATCCCAATATGGCGTCGAGTTTGAATTTTATAAACAAGCATGGTCGTTTCGCATACACGGGGTGAACATCGCAATTATCCTCCCGGTTAAATGTTTGCACGACACTTTTCTTCGCACACACACAAAAGGTTCCGCTTCCGTCAGCACACGCGCAGGATGAAGGTTATGCACGTGGTTCTGGATCATATTCCTTTTCATGGGTCATTGTACATCAGACTACAGAAGGGCTGCAATGATGATGATAAAAGAAAATATGAATCCTAAAAATTTTCCACTATATTCGTCTGTACTAAATTAGTATAAATTCTGGTCGTTTTCACAAATAAAATAAAATTTTAAGGTTATATTTTTAGTTATAAGCCTCAATCCTAAAATAATTACATAATGAATGTTTTTAGTTTTTTAATAAATTATACAGGGATTTCTAAAATTTTACATAATTCGGTAAATGGATATAATGAGTGGGATAGATGAAACTAACTTTATTTTATGAAAAGTGTCTTAACGTTATTTAGGTAAATTTCTAATGTTTATTTTTCTTTTTGTAATAGATGAATAGAATTTTGGGTGTTTACTGACCAATTTATATGACTCGGGATGCAAATAGACGCAAATGTCAGTATTTTATCTTTAACTACTTTTACCAAATACAGAAAATGAAATCCGTGATATGTTTTACGCCAACTTTATATCATATTGAATATAATTGAAAATCTATGATAAAAAATAGCATTAAAGTCTTCTAAAAAAGCTATTTATAAACGTGATAGACCTGCTTTCATTTTTTAAACGCAACAAATATATAAAAAATATGTAACTTTCAGAAACTATGAAACCCATACAATCATAATAATCAAAACATATCGCGTACTAAAATTAAACTACAAATTGTTGTTTGCAATATCTCGTGGGATCTGTATTTGCAATAGCTAATTAATAACACAACTTCGCCCTGAAACAATCGTCGAGTTAACTTTTGAATATATAAATATCGTATCACATCAGCCAGCTAATATGAAAAGTCCTCCAGGTGTAGATGCGAACTCGAGTAGGGAAATAATGAATAAAGTTTGGAAAAGCCATGAATATGTCAACGCTAAGCAATAATGTGAAGTTAAATTGTTTGTCCGTCCACTCGTTATCGTACTTCGAAAAGAGTCAATATGTGTAACATTGTAGAGACGTGTGTTGATTTCATAATTTGCATATTATTTCATCAGCTGTCCTATGAAAGTCCAGACACTGGCCTTACTAATCTATCAAAAATCCTCCGCTTAACATAGGCCTCCCCCATAGATTGCCTCATAGTGGAGATATTTGCAATAGTTGCCACATTTGGCAGGCGGGTTGGCAAACGCAGTTTTTTTTAAATATTAGGAAAACACTGTTATGTACACCTCCTGGTTTGTCAATCTCTGTCGCTTCTTACGACATCCACAAGGCGATATGAGGTAGTGGATATTCTTACACCGCACTACACGGTCATGTATTAGGACCTCTTACATGGTAGAGTCACGCTGCAGCTATAGTTTGGTTGTAGCATGAATGGCTCGGCTCGACCGGGGTGGGACCACGCTCTTACAGAATACCAGCGTTTAATATCAGCTTCATACTGCTGTGTTTCGTACGGTGTAGTGTAGAAGACGGAGACTATTTTTACTAGAGACGAGGCATTCCATCTCATTGTTCAGGGGTGACAACGCATCTGCATTTTGATTCTTAATCGATGATAAACGTAGAAATGTCTAGGGGCCACAGAATTCAAATACCATCATCCACCTGGGACCGTGCGTTCGTTTGTCACCCATATTCTGTCAAAAGAAGGGCAATATTACAAGGTCTGTTAATTTCAGTTAGTCATTATTTACAAATAAACAGCATATCAAACAGATAACAAAAAATAAACAATTGCGTGTTCATTGATATTGCGCCTTTCCGATGATGGTTTTGCTTTGATCATTTCTTTACTTAGAATTACATTACTTGTTTCATTTTCTGTTCAACATGTTTATTACATTCTCGCATTCATTTTTCTGAAGGTGTGGGCTAGAAAAGTAGTATGTGTACAAATATCACATGCAACCATTCATCAGTCAACACGAATGAACTATAAAAACGATTCACCAATAAAAATGAACAGTCTAGTATCATCTTTACCCAGTACGCTTGTCAGGCGCGTGAGCGCAGGGCCAATGCTCACCCATTGGTAACGTTGATCCCTATCACTAATCTGTTGAATTTAGGTGCGTATCTTTCGAATACTGTGTAATGGCGGCATAATTGATTCCACTACCCCATATTATCCAATAGGTGTCGGAAAAGGTGATAGAGCGATATGAATCAGGGAATGGGCAGCAATAAAACAGCATGCCACTGACATTGTACAATTAACTTTAAAATATAATAACTTTAAAATTTAATGTCAGTGACATGCTGCTTCATTGCAGCCCATTCCCTGATTCATATCGCTCTATCACCTCTTCCGACACCTATTGGATAATATGGGGTAGTGGAATCCATTATGCCGCCATAAGTATAGTATAATAAGTGTAGTATCATAAGAACACAAAATATTTAAAAAATACTGTGGTCCCCAACTACTAAAGTCCACTGCTGAACATAGGCCTCCCCCGTAGATTGCCCCATAGGGGGATATTTGCTATAGTTGCCACGGTCAGCAAGCATGTTGGCAACCGCAGTTTTTATTTTAGTCTTTATTAAGAAGGTGCTGCTGCCCATCCCATGATTTGTTTCCCTCCGTCCCCTGTTTTGACGCGCACGGGAATCACCCCGTATCCACACGGCAGGACATATCAATGGGGTAGTGGATATTCTTACACCGCCACTACACGGTAATGATCTGTTTTTAGGCTGTTATGAGTTAATTCATTCTCCACCACCAGTCATCGTCACTATAGTTTCGCCCATCAAAAAGTAGGCTGAATAAGTTAGTTAAGAAAAAATGTGACAGTATTACACTCATAATTATATGCGAGATAAAAATAAGAGAAAGGAATCGTTAAATATTCATTTTCCTCCATCTTGTGAATGTCACATAATGTTAACTGACGTGATTAACGTAAATGTCACAACATCTCGTTTCCTTCAACATTTTTGCTCGAAAGACTGTTGCAAATTTAAAAAGACAGACAGAGAGAGGATTTAACAGAGAGGGTTGCATAATTTTGTAATATTTTTTTTTAATAAAACTGATGAGATTATGAAGTTTATAGTCCCCCTGAAAATAGTTACTGTAGTCCAAGAACAACTGCAGCCAATTTCATACAAGAAAGGCTACACATACTTCGTAACTTCTGAGGATTAAGCTGAAATGCTTCATATACTTGTAATTATACTGGCTCTCTATACCCTTCAGACAGTAACACAGTAGTGCAAGCATTGCTATTAGATGGTAGAAGATGGTCGCGGTACCTACCCAGACCGGCTTTCCGGTAGAAAAGTAGTTCTGCCATCTAGTTAAGTAGTAAACAACGTACTAAGTAATTATAATAGCCGTGGTTAACTATGACATTGGAACGTTGAACACCTCAATCCCCTTTGTGACCATAGGTGCTGCAAAGTCAATTAAACGCGTTAAATAACTAGTTTCATTTAATATTTCGTATACTTTATACGGCCAAATAAAATTTACTTTATAAACATTACAGTCATAAACTGGTTATTTGTACAGAATTACAAAGCTCCTTAATTATATTTTGTTATTAAAAAGGGATCTTTCAAAATAACTTTTTGTATTCAGGAAGCCAATTTTTTTAAATTTAAAAAAAGTTTTAGGCAGTTTTCGTGTTGATTTCTTGAAATTGGCGTTGTCGCGCTAGGTCAGTGTTCAGAAAGTGTTGAACGATAGAACAGTATACGGTTTAGTTCTGAAATTTGCAAAACTTTGCAGAGTAGAAAAATACTCACGACTTGAGGTGAAGAAAGGTATTTTTCAGCAGTTTTCGACGACTTAATAGGCCAATGATTAGGCGTTAGGTTGTGGGGTCACGATTTGAGGCTCCGCACGAAACAAGCAAATATAGGACAAAAAATAATAGTTCTGAGCTTCTGCGTCTAGGTCTCTGTCTATTTATATCTTACGCATGGAAACCCTCTATGAGAGAGGAGAACGAATAAATTTGTAATATAAAATAGAAGAACTAAAAACTTTAATTAAGGAATGTTTTAAATATCATCACGTTAAATGTAATTTATTAAATATTACAATATTATAAGCCATAAACTTAATATCAAATAACTTCAAAAATATTGAATATCCATCGCTATCGATGTACAACGTTTTTCTGAACGTTATACATTTCTATAGTTACTATTGAACTAGGCATTAGTTCAGATCACAACTCGTTTATCAGCGGAGACCAACAACCTCGAACGTCGTTTTCAATGAACTTAGCTCCTTTTTCACATTTATATCATCATCATCGCTTCACAAGTCCACTGCTGAAAGTAGGACTTGCCCGAAGAATGATACAAAGCACGCTGCTGTGTCATGAGCATCCATAGACTTCCTGCATCTCTTAATACGTCATCACTCTGTCTAGAGAGGGATCGCCCCACAAGTCGTCATTTTACATTTGAGATTTAATTTACAAACAAGTTTAAAAAAAGCATAAACAGTAAAATAAACCCATGATGTGAATACGTTGGGTATTCAATGCAAGACCAAAAACCACCGTTAGTTATTTTATAACCAAAGTCAACTTGTGCAAATGGATTAATTACAAAGTTTAAAAACAATGGAGCGGGCAAAACAAGTGCGGTGTCGGGCGAGCCGCAACGCAGCCACGCCGCAGTTAAATGGAGTTGCAAATTGACGCGGCGACGACGATTTCGCACCCTGACGCCCCATTTTGACGATAGCACAACTATCTCGCAACATGATGAAACAAATAAATGGTATAAATCCCATAGTTGGTCAAAGACCCCTATCCATTTATGAGAAGGTTTGGAATAGAGTCGATACGATACGATGCGCTGTCTCAATGTATTTCTATATCCTAGAAATCTTTTACACTTTAATTTATGCACTTCTCCTCACTATGTTTTCCTTCTTCATCCAACACATAGTGATCAACATGAAAATTCGACCGAACACGGGTTGCACGCGTCTTACGATTTTAAACACACAGAAAAAATAGTAACTAATAATAATCAATTTTTTTTTAGTTAAATGTACATAATGAGTAGGGCAACATCGTGACTAGCAGATCAGCCAAAAAAAAAAACAAATTGATTGCATCCGTCTTTGCCAGGCCACTCAACTAGTTATTAGAAAACAGTATTTAAAGGCAGCCTCCAGTGGCTATGACTACGTTTTCTAATCTAACGAGTTAATAAACAGAAATCTAAATAATATTATTTACATTTCTGTGAGTAAATATCAACAATTCAAATTTAAATCCTCTTCAATTTTATTGACGCTGAAAACAAACATATAAATAGAGTTGCAATGTCTGTCTGTACTATTCAATTGAGTGGCTATTAAGCTTAGGCGTTATTTGTACACCAGTAAGACTCAACCTTTTAAAGCATTTTGTCTCTCTGTCTGTCAGTGTCTATCTGCCTACTCGGGCTTCATGTCTTGTTGAACTGATTGTGATTCAACTAAACGAGATCTAGGCCATATTTAATCCGAATAACTTAAAGATTTAAAAAAAATTAAATCTATAAATAACGCCACATTAAAAGATGTTTATCAGGCGCAGCCGGGGCTTGTCGCTAGAAAATGGTGAGCTCGCTTGTATTTTCGTAAGTGACGAATTCTGGTTATATGTCGATGTATATAACGTGTCATGGTTGTGAAAATCAACGTACTTAAGAATATCACATAAAATTGATTTTGACGCCATTTTCTGTATCGAGAATTTGTTCCGTTGCCTTTGTGATTGTTATTTTCAGTCACTTTTTTGATAAAGAAGCTTGCACTGGTGGTAAGTTGCCATTAAAACCGCCAAGATTTTAATCCGAAGTGCAGCCAAATCTCAACAGAAAAACTACATTAATCTATCTAGGAGCAGAACGTACCAGGAATCTTTCTACCAGAATCTGGATCACTACCACTTCTGCTGAAATACACAGGAAAGAGAGTGAAACCTTCGCAGACGGAATTTGCGGCCGAAACTAATACTAAATAGAGCTTTATTTTAAGACTGCCTGAGGTTCGGCAGAAATTCCTAAATATGCACATATCAGAAACGAAATTTCATAGAGAGCTTGAAAAATCGAAATGAAATACATAGTTTTTATCGACATGGGAACCCACAGTTCTATATTATATATAAAATGCTCTAGATCTGGTAAAGAAGATATGTAGGAAAGAACAGATGGGGATCCAAAAATAAAGTAGTGATAATACATATTCTTTGGCAGAGTTCTGTTAAAACTCATCCTTTCTCTTTATATGGGTTAGTAGACATATTAAAAAAAGAACGCTTAAACACCACAGCTTCCGTATAGTATCTTCATTTTTTTTTATTATTACATACCTACCCGTAGTAAAAATTATTACCAATAATATATTCAACCTACGGCCATATAATATCATTACAAAACGAGTAAATTCTTTCATGTTACACTCAAATACAAGCATTTGAATACAAAGGGACAAGCGTTGATCATATACATTCAAATGAATTCGCGGGTTGTTGAAGCACCCCGCTCTTGTCGGTCGGTGTGTAAAGATTCCGGTTTAAATTTTTATTTAAAAAAAAATCGAGTCGCGGTTAATGACCCTTTGTTCCGGGTGAGCCACTCGTCCGGCAGACGGCTGGCAGACTGTCGAAAGCGAACAAACACACGTAGTATACAAATTGTACTGACGGTGAGGTTGAATGCGGTTCCTGAAAATGAGTTACGTAGTGCACTCGTGTGTTACTATCGACATGATTTCGTGCTGGTGATGTATTGCGGTTCTCGTTTGGAAATCGAAAAGAGCCTTTATTTGTTAGTAGTTTGAGAAGGCTGGTCAAAAAAGGAGTACACATTGTAATAAATAAGCTGCTTGTTAACATAAATAAATATATACAACATGTCACAAAAACCCTGTTGTTTTCCGAGCCGATGAGATTTGACTTAATAATGAGACTTGAGTTTATTATCCAGCAAATCGCTTTCCCTGAAGGTCTCTTTTAACTTTGGGGATATTAAGTAGGCACTAGGGGCTAGATCAGGGCTGTATGGTGAGTGGTGAATTTTCTCAAACCCGCAGTCTCGTACAGCAGCCTTGGAGAGTCGCGCTGTGTGAACCGGTGCGTCCTCATGAAGAAGCAACACTCCCTTGGTCAGCTTCTCTTTTAATGCTTCTCTCAAACGGCATAAAGTGGCTTAATATTTGTCTTAATGGTTTCATCTTTTTTTTGTCTACTCGATCAATAGTATTCAATTTTTTTTTCAACATTATCGAGTCAGTCATTCCCATCGCCTGTGACTGCAGGTTACATAAGAAGTAATGAAGTTATCAAGACGAAATTTCTTATTTATACCCTCAGGTAGTTTCGTTAGCTAATGATTTTTTTTAACTACACACATTATTAGCAAATCACCCTAATACCGAGAATACATTGAACGCCTCTCGTATACTTTTGCATTGGCCGGGTAGTAAGAGTACTGTCAGACTCCACTTTACCGATGCGTGTGTCAGTGGAAATAAACCCACATACAATTTGCAAATAAAAATTTATTTTTTATTAAAATAAGTTATGGTTGAGTTTTTTGAAGTTTCACAGTTTTTTTAACAACACGATATTTTCCATCATTTCATAATTTCTTCTACTAACAAATACATGTTCATAAGAAATTGCATGTCGATTGTAATGTAATTTCTTATAGATGTTGATGATATGAGGTCGTAATTAAGAGAATTTATTCTCTGTATGATAAAATCTGTAATATCATAGCAGAATGTAACCGGATTAACACTACCTAAAGTTCTGAAATAGTTCTCGAAGTCATTTCTTCTATAGCATGCACACGTTTAAAATTCGCTGCACACGCTCCATAAACACTTGTTTCTATTTCTTACAACACGTTGTACGAATACGAACAAGTAAAAGTGTTTCAAGTTTCCATTTCATTAGTTTAGCATTACTAGAGGTCCAGTTCACTTAGTCTGACGCCAAGGAAACATTTCATTATTAATTTATTATTATAACTAATCCCTGAGGATTATTCTACAACCAAGAATTTGTAACGTTATTTATTTCTATAGCAAGAATAATGTTAAATAATTAGTATTCTATTTCACGTTTAACAATATATCTAAAAGTAAAGTCTTTAATTTAACAATAAACAACAAGCTACGATACAAAGTAGGACAGTAACAAAAAACTTACGCTCAAAAAATAATCTTATAAATGTTTAACTCCCCATAAAACCAAGATAGGTGACAGGAACTCAATTTGCTTTATCGATCCTTTGTTCCCATAGCCACACTGCTCTCTATACGACGTTTGTACCCAAATATCCTTTACCACAATCAAATTTCGAAGCTAAAACCAAAGATTACGGTCCATTTCACTTGTCCTTTCATCGGCTGTTACGACAATTTCAATAGGCTTGGTACTCAAGAATAATCTCGGTCACTTTCAAGTAAATCTACCCTTTATTTTTATGTAGTTCCGAGTCCTATTTGAATGTAACGGTCAAGGAGATGAGTCGTTTGAATATGTATAGCGATGCGATTCCCCTTCAGTTGGCACTGTAAACAAAACGCCTATTATAATACGTCGAAGCTATGATAGAGTTGTGCCCGAGGGAATTACTATATAATGTCGATTTTAAACGCGTTTATTTTACTTAAAATAATTAGTACAATAATAATAGGTATTGTTTAGTAATGAGGTAATTATTATAATTTTAACTGCATTTATCACATTAAAAATATGGACAATGAACGATAGAAATAAAACAATAATAAATAAATGTTCAAGGGAGAATAGTTAAAATTTTATGATCTCACTTTGCTGAGGCACGAAAGACCCTGCAACTGCTTGCCAACTACAACTGATAGCGAAAAATTCGTCCGAAAACACTGTACCGTCTGCCGTCAGGAATGAAAGGGGTATCTAAACTAATATGTCTTATATTTGTATTCGGAGTATATTAAAAAGAGATTAAATACTTCTAATATTATAAAAGGGGTTAAATATTGATAATATTATAAAAGGGATCAAGTATTTCTAATATTATAAAAAAAATACATGTAGCACTCGGGGACTACCGCGGTAAAGCTATTATTGCTTAATATATATA
>DWHP01006246.1:0-11507 GCA_018247895.1 Parnassius honrathi | reverse complement strand
TATGAGAGTGAGGGAATAGAGAGTGCACCTATGCTTGCGCATACACTTGGGCACTATAATCCTGTCCTGCGCCGATGCCGTTGAGGCAGGCCGCCGTGGCCGAAATTCGGTCTGGAGGACATTATTATATTACATTGTCCCACTTTAATAAAAATTAGGATCATTTTACTAAAATCGTTAAAAAATTACGTATTAAACAATAAATTTAATGACAGTAATAAATATTCAAGGTAAGTACATTTTGTGAATGACGATCTGCTATGTAAAAATTATCGAAATTATCAAATACTTTTTACCCAATCATCATATTATCATACCAGTGGACCATGATCGACTTGGTTTCAACAAATGACCGATCGACACAGGTCTACCTCAAAACAGTGGTAATAATAGTAACACAAATAGATGAACGTGGTAACTCAGACTAAATCTTATACAGAAAAGGAGCTGCCCACCGAGTATCTATACATAAACAAGCTTTGGATACTTGCTTATGTATAATACTCTAAGTCCACCATCTAGTAAAACATTTAGGTTCTCACAATGAGGTTTTATGCTGCTATGTTGTTATAGTGCTAAAAAAAATTGTTGTAAGTGAGATGGTACCAGGTCACTGGTAAGAGATGCAGGTAACTCAGGACCTTGTTTTGTGACATTCCTTGGGGGAGACCTAAGTTCGGCAGTAGAGCTGTAATAATAATGGCATGAAGATGATGAAATAAGTAATTATCACCTGGTGCCCCTATCTTTCCGGCATTGCGCGTCGAGAGTCAGAAGACGGCCGGGCAATACTCGTGGCAGCGAGTCGTCCTCGTGCGGCGAGTTGAACAAACACGTCGCCGTGTCACCGCTAGAAAAGAACACAGTATCCGTTAATATTTTAAAATTCCGAGCAAAATAGCTTTGACAAAAAAATGAACACAGATGCGTCGTCACACCGCAGGACTATATTTACAAAGGTGAAATACCTCGTAGCCTATACTGACCAGGTACCCTTCAAACCGGAACGCGTTATTTGCTATATACAAGATGTTACTGTAAACACCGTTGTCACTAAAACCATAGGTTTGGCTTTAATATAAAAATATTTATCCGAATTTTAAAAAAAAACCCTATTTTCTTCCATAAATTTAAAAAGGCCCTGGAACGCAAATGGCATTAGAAAGATAAGCTCGTTCGTTGTACGGAAAGATCATACAAAGCGAGGCCAAGACAAACTGGTATTCAATAACGCGCCTAGGGTGAAATAATTTTAAGGAAAAACTGAGCTAACTTAAACATGGTAACACGGCTCATCGATTTGTCTGAACTTTAAGTTCAGCCGTCTTGAAAGAATCCGTCATTCGAAGAGTTAGAGCCTCGTCTTTCATAGCAGGCAGCGCGTGCACGTGCTGTTGTAGTTGCAAGTTAAAAAAAAAGTGGTATATTAGGCATAACTTTCAAACTGACATAATATAAGAAGGTTTATTTATATTCCGTGTTTTCAATACTCGCATAAGTCATGAATGACGTGGTCATTAAATTATATTACACAGTAAGTTCTTTCACAAAATTATTTGTTATACAATCATAAGTGAATGGATGACTAATACGCAAACAATCAAATAACGACTTGAAATTACTTTATATAAGAGTTGATGGCAAAGAGAGAGGCACTAGAAGATTGCGCGTAGTTCCAGTCAAACTGACATATCATTTCGCAGGCCTGTTGGTCTAGTGGTTAGTGACCCTGACTGCTATGCCGGAGGTCGTGGGTTCGATTCCAACCCAGGACAAATGTTTGTGTGATGAGCACGATCATTTGTTCTGTGTCTGGGTGTAATTTATCTATAATATTTACGTATTTAGAAATATATAAGTACGTTTATCAGTCGTCTAGTACCCATAACACAAGCTCTGCTTAGCTTGGGACTAGATAGCGTTATGTGATAGTTGTGGAATATTATTATTATTATTACTTTTAACTTATTTTTGGGACGTCAAACATCTCAGTCTCCCCCCCCCCCCGTGACCATGGGTGCTGTAAAGCACCCGAAACGTCGGGATAATAAAAATAAGTTAAGTGGTAATTAAACGCGATAAAATAATAGTTTTATTTCATAAAACGTTATTTTTACAGTGCAGGGAATATGTTAGTCTGTTTCCTTTAGTTTGCTTTAATAAAAGCTTCCTCAATTAATTGTACGGTTGTTTATAATAAATATATATCCAATTCAATAGGACATTGAACGGAAATGATACACATGGTTAGTTCAAAGAGCAATCACGTTAACTAGATGTATTATGTAAACAAAGCGGTACAATGTGACTAGCAGGACACACGCTACCGTCAGGTGTAGTTGTTTGATAATATCTACTATCGTACCGCCGACAAGACCTTTATATTGTTGGAAAGGTTATTTTAATTCATATGCTATTATATAATAATTCATTTAAAAAATATCACCCACTTCCTATTGATATTTTAGGGCAACTGATTTAACAGCTTGTGTGTTGCATTTATATGTGGTAGGAACTTTTCAGCCTAAACATATATCTGACCCCAAATGGTCGCAAATAGGTATAGAGCATATTATGATTGCGGGCTGTGAGTCATTCTATCTTAGTGACAAATCATCTGTAGCCTTCTTTCTATGAAGTTTTTTTATAGTGTGTGACAAACGAGCACACAGTCCACCAGATCGTAAGTGGATGCTGTGGCTTACTAGCCAAGACAGACATTTACATCTATCCTTGATTAGAAATCAAAATGCAGAATGCATCGTCACCTTTGAGATCTTAGATGGAATACCTCGTTTCCAGTAAAAAGGGTCTCCGGTTTTCTACTAACCATACGATAAACAGCGGCATTACGCTGGTGATCTTTTTTACAGTCTGGAAAAAATAGCGTGTAACAGGTGAACGCCCGAATAGAAGCCTATGCTACTGATATTTTACATTATTTGCATTTTTGCATCAATAAATACTACTAATTTGAAATAAACTTTTGGTACTTACTAAAAAAAGTCAAAATAAAAATGTACTAAATAAATAAATCAATTAAAAACTATCGATATTATAATTACACGCACACAATTGGTAGTATTTACTGATAGATCAATTTCATAACATGTTAATGAAAAAGAAAAAAAAACGTAAAAAATAAGTGCCATAGGCTTTTATTCCGTTTGCCCTATTTTTTCACGACGGTAAAAAAGGTCATCCAGTATATTCTGTCGAGCCGACCCATTTGTGCTACAACCATAATATTACTACAGCAAGGCTCTACCACGGTGAAGATCATTTGGCCGCAGGTGTTCGATCGGATGGTAAATGCTATCTTAATCCATGGACACTTGCCGATAACAAAACACAGAAATCTTTAGATGCGTTAATACTCCCAAGGACTAAAACGAATTGGGTAACAAACTGTAGTTGTACCAATTCTCTTACGCTTCGTACCGACTCATGGAAACCAGTACAGATGTGAAACTTAGACTCCTATGAGAAAAAGGAACTGGGCTACAGGACTAGATGGTGAAGATTGTGATACTATCACCATCTAGTCCCGTCGATGTAGAAAAGTCGACCAAATAATGAAGCGGTCGGAACATCTTGACAGATGACGATGTATTGAGCTAGATGATAAGTACAGAACCATAGATTTAGTACTAACTGACGTTAGAACAGAACGGTGACAGAGAATAGCTCCAAAGTACTTCCACATGTATTGAAATCACGGAAGCGTTTACCAAAGAAGCGGTCGTGCCAAAAATGTGAAAAGATAAGATACCGAATTACGGTATATTGATGAATTTTTAATTCAAAAACCAGTTCACAGTTCTAAAACTAAGAGAAACATAAATAAACTATTCAGTTAAGCTAAATTTATTCTTGTCAGCGAATATTTCATTAGCATTTTTATGTAAATATCTATCACACATCGGCAATAGCAGTTATATAACGTTTTTAAAATTGTTTTATATAATTTGTATTGAATATTAACCAGAAATGTGTTCTTATTTCAGATCGTTCGTGCAATACCTGGCAGTGTTATTGCTTAGTATTAACACAGTCAATGCGTTTGCAATTAAAAAAGTCTTTAACGCAACCCATGACTCCCTGCAGGATCTTTCAGTAGCGGAAAGTTTGCAATTAGAAGTACGACATGATCTTAAACGGCTAAATGGTATTAATGTAAATATTTCTAACAAAAGTAATGAACTTTCAACTACTGCTACAAATGAAAACATAAAAGATGTAGAAGTCTTGACTACAGCCAAATTGTTTGACGTAACGCATCACCGAAATGAACACGTAATTGATACTGTTAGTGGCGTAACAAGTAATGATACTTTAAATTCTAGTGTCAACAGTTTTATTGATCAGGAATTAACAGAGAATTTAAATAATGATAAAACAACAGAACACGTGATTTTACCATCGAAAAGCGTATCACATGTGAAAGAGACAGCTACTTTTAAGACATTATCTTTTGACGTTTCCGATTACAAGAAAAGCAGTGTTTCAGACGACATGAAATTAAAAACAAATATAACGCAATTGGAAAACGTAGCCATGACTACAAATAAGTACTTGGCAATATTGTCAGAATCAGGACACGCATCCGAACTTCCTAGGACGATTACCACTGAGAACCATTACACAGATACTGTTTTACCATATGGAAAGAGATATACCGTTATAGAAAGGAAAAAAGTGACTACAACAACTGAATTACCTGCTACTACAGTTACTGCGGAACGAGAAGAAATGGTCAAAGCAGAAACCCGCGTAACTTTGAAAGATTCGATTACTTCAGATGTGATAGAAATAAACAAAGATAAACTGATATCGACAGAAGCGATTTCAGCGTCTGAATATTTATCTAGTACTCTTAACTATCAAAATATACCTGTAACAGAAAAACTGAATATTTTAACAAAATCTGATGAAGAATTAACGCAAAAATTTAAATTAGGATCAGTATCATCAAAGAGAGGCGGTTTTTTAAATTTTTCATTAAAATCAAAACAATCGGAAGAAGTAACAACAAATGTGATGTACTCAACTGATTCAATAATAAATAGTGATTATTATACGACTCCTATACTAGAGACGTTCCAAGGAGAGCATGCTGGTACTAACATTGTAGGATTAGGATCAGAATCGCAAAATTATTTAGTAAGTAAATTGATGTAATTTTAAAATATTGTTACTTTACTTGTAAATCAATAACTATCGTTTAATTATTATTTTTCAGAAGGAGGATGCGATTAAAGAGGAACTGCTTCAAGAGACCTCGCTTAGTAATAACAAGGAAATTACTGAACAACATCGTGAAGAGCGTTTCGATAGTACTGACACCACATTCTCCACTTTAGAACCATATAGTAGTAACACAACACAGCCAACCCGCAAATTCGAATTGACAACACAGGTTGATATCACTAGCACTGAAAACAAATTAAATGTTAAACCAATTCAGGATAAGGTAAAAAGCACTATTCTATATACAGTTAAGCCAAATTACAAACCTATGAAGAAAATTGAAGTTCAACCCCCTAAGCCATTTGTAAGGGATCCGGATGATAACAGCTGGAGAAACGAAAGTATTAGTTCAATGGGAATTGTTTTCAAACCGAAGAATTCTTCAAAACCTTTCACTCAAGTCTTAAAAAATAAGACAGAGACCGAATGGAGCAATATATTGAGCAGAGATAGTAAAATTGATGTACCTGATCTAAGAGAAAGATTAGAGAAAATAGCTCAGAAAAGAAAATCGAAGAATAAGAAGGCAAATCTATTTGGTAATATTATTTATACGGACTATGAGGAAAGTAACAGTTCAGAAGAAATAATTAGTACTCCAAAAGTTAATTTTACCACGACAGAAAACATGTTGGAAACCACAACCGTCACACAACTACCAGAAGCAGTATCAGACGCGTTGTCTACTCCTAGTATATCAACATTACCTGTTGTATCTACCACTATAACAAGTACAATAACAACAGATACAACTATTCAATCAGATGCAGTCACCACCGTTACAGCGCCTACAATTCCATCTGAAGTTTCTAGTAAAAAATATAGTACAACAAAAGAAACAGACACTCATAAAAAAGGAAAATATGAACCAGTAACGACGGGAAAAGGAAAAAAATATTTCAATGTCATCGATTACTATGATATTTCTGATAATGATGATGATGAGCCAGAATATTTAGAATTAGCAAAGTTAGAATTGAAAAAATTTACAGTTCCTCTTCGTATGACAGACACACCCTTCGCTACATCTCCTCCTTTAACATATCAATTCACGAAGTCCTTAAATCCATATATGCCAGAAAGAAAGCCTACACTACAATATTTTCCACCTCTTAATGTTCATAAAACAAAATCTGATAGATTTGTTAATGAATTTGAAAGAAAATACAAGTCCAATATGGAAAATACTCCTTCACCAAAGGACGCATTATATGTAACTAGCACGAAAGAAACAAATACTCTACAAGACAAATATCATTCGAAATACAATGAGCAACGAAATATTTTAAAGTCCAGTCGTAATTTACTGCCGTTTGAATTACCAAGTATGTATAAATCAAACGTACTTAACAAAAACCTTTATCTTACTGAACCCCCGCGGATAATTTCTGATCAAAACAGTGCGTATGGAGTTAGTTATAACAATCAAGGTTTTAATAGAGCTTCATACGTAATTAGGAATTATAAGGATGTTCTAGAACAAGCTGCTAAAGATTACGACTATGATAGAGACGTAGATTACATACCCTACACTGAAACACCTTTAAGAGGTATAACAATAAGCGATCTGTTTGCACAAACAAAAGACAAAGTTAACATGAATGTAAACGAAAATTACGACTATGACGCAAAGTTCCAGAAGGATGTCCTAGACAGATTTGTAGAAAATTTTAATCACAACGAAGCTCGTTACAACGCCAATATTCCGGTTCGATACAATAATAGTGTTGTGCATGTAAGCACGGCGGAACATGGCGAGGCCATTGCTACTTCTAGATCGTTTCTAAAAGGTCTTTACAATCCAACGGATACTGAATCTGGTTACGCTTACCGGCAGCCGTATGACCCCAACTGCGATAACATTACAGTAGAACTTTCCCCCGCCTATGAACTGCATTATTACGTACCGGATCAAGAGGAAAAAGAAGAGATGGTGCCAAAGCCGGTCAAGTAACCTTAAAGATGAAGATTATAATACTTTTGTTAGTATTGCATGTTAATATGCAATATTTTGAGCTCAGTAATCCAAACAAATAATCCAGTAATAAACTCAAGTATTTTTTTAAATATTTTTAACGGGCAACTTATTCTAAGCAAAAATAAATTACAAAAAATTTGAATGTTGTCAAGGATTATTAAATTTACTGTAAGCGGAACATAAGTTAGACAGAGAAAGTTGCATTCAAATAAGTTTATATCACGGTGAATAGTTTTGGATAAGAACATATTTTGACTGATATAGAATATATTTTATGCATATTTTAGGTAAATTACAACAGTTTTTTTTTAACTCCAGTAGACCCACGACTATTACAAACTATTGGGTAACGTGTACTTTTAACGTTGTGTCAATTCAGTTTTAAGAAATACAGAGAAAATAATATTTCAAGCTAAAAGTCATTAGCTAAGAAAACACAAAGATAGTGGTTTATAATTTTAGTGTAGCAGATTCGAACTGGAAGGACAAATTACTTTACTTATACTTTCAATATTGATTTAAGCACAGTTTAAAGATTAGTTGGTTAAACTGTGAAATATCACAGTTTAAAGAACTATTCTCTCATTAATATAATAATAATAACTAATAAGTTATTTATGAAATTCTTACTTTAAATATTACACAGGATGCAACAGTAAATTGCTTCCATTATCATTTCGTTTACGATAATATTACATAACATCATCATCATTCCGAAAATGCGAGTATATACAAGGTACTTAGGTAATTATTACCATCTTGCTAATTCTTTTAGTAGTCGCTTTTCTATACTTCGGGTTTATTATTATTTGGTTTTTATCAGGGTTTGTTTCATTTATAATCTTACTATTAGGATTACAATCATAATTACCACCGTTATTATTAACTTTAGTCTGTAGAATATTATGCTTGTTTTGATAGTGTCTGTTAACCATCTGAGGTTTATAGTGAAAAGCTAGAAATATATAATATGTTGTATGTAATATTTAAATATAGCATTCTATTATATTTAATGACGCACGGATGTAATATGTCAAAAATCTATAGCAGCATTTGTATCTATAAAAATATGCATGGTTATGATTACATGCGCAGGATTAATGTGAGGGTAACAAGGCAGCTGCCTCACATTAAGTGTCAACAATATATGCTTACCCTTATTACCCGACAGCACTAAAAGGAGGATAATGTTTATCGGGTGTATGTTTGACTATTTTTAGCACGCTCTGTAGCTTAAATATCTCGATGGATTTTAGCACATGGGGTTTCGTTAGATTCGTGTCAATTTTGGGAGTGATGTAGGATATAAAATAAAATATTTTATGCAGTCGAGTCTTACTTAACTACTGTTTTAACTATTGGTCTTGTAATGAAAAATGGTTACAAAATAGCGTGTAAAATGTAAAAGTTTATATACTTACCGTACATGAAATATTCGTTAAAAGTGTTTTGTTTGTTTAAAAATAAGATTTTTTTTTATATAAAAATAAGATTTCTCTTTTTTATATAAAAGGGGGCAAACGAGCATGTGGTTCACTTGATGGTGTCGATCGCCGCGTATGAATAACTGCAACAACAGGAGAAAACGCACGCAAGCGATTAAAAACCAAACAAGAAATTATTCAGTTCCTTCTTGGTTGCAGTGGGGCCACAACACCTTTAGTTCGATCCTAGGTAAGAGGGATGAGTTACGCTAAGTAAAAGAGAACAGATGTGACAATATTAACAACTTCCCTGTGCGCAAAAATAACACAAGGGTTAACAATTGAAATATTCATATGTACGACTCATGGGGCAGTGAATTTGTTAACATGTTAATTGGATGTAAATGCAGGTTATAGGCAGCGCTACTTTGAACTTATTTAAATACATTAGATACTTAGAAAATATGTATAGTTTTATATAGTGTTCATCGTTGTTTAAAATTATCAAATGATCTATGAATGTGATTTATTTATAATTATGAAGAGGTTACATTCAACACGCAGCATGTGTGTCAGGGGCTCTTGTATTGTAAAACTATTGATTTTCTTTCGGATTACGAAGTTATGGCTCAGTGGCGAGCTTCGAAGCGTAACCGTATTTGTAACGTGTGTGACGTGTTGTTCAATACAAATAAAAAATATGGAAGAAAACGTTGTTTCTCTTTAGCCGACTAGTGACGCAAAGGAGGGTAGTGTGTTCAACAGCCTACATAACATGTTCGTCCCTTGGTGGCGCTCTAGAGACCAAACAAACTCGTGGGCCGATTTTGATGATTCTTTCGTCCATCGAATTGTATTAATCTTGTGTCGCTGAAGACACGACAGTAATCTAAATTCAATATGGCAACAACCAGACGCCATATTGTGAATAAGAAAAAATGAAATTTGACGAACTTTGTCGAGTCAGGTATCATTGAATAGGTCTTTCAAAACAATATTTTTTTGTTTAATAATTTTTCATTTTGAATGACCATTTAGGATATATACAGATTTAAAGTTAGTTAGCAACCGTTATCACTTAAATTTTTAAAACTTGTAATAAAGCTGTGGTCAAATTCTTATAAAACCGTATAATTGGTCTTATTATAAATTATTCTTACGACGTCGGATTTATTTAAAACAGTATTTAAACATTAGGCTTGTTCATTTTCTGCAGTGTACTTTTTATTTATTACAATAAAGGACTTTGTTTAACTAAGCGACCACATAGTTATTTTCATAAAATGTTTTATAGTCATAATATTTAAGTCCAAGGAACACGTGCGACCACAAACAACACAACTATTCCCTTACACAGAATCAAGTCTGCTAGCTTGAACAGCATTTTAGCTTCCTCCGACATTGGATAAGCCAAAATACTGTGCAAGATAATGCCAATATGAAAATTGCTATCACTAGTTACTACCAAAACATAACATTCTGATTGATTAATTCCGGACTTCATTCCACCAAAATATGTTGGACATGTTCAACTATTTCGCATACATCGCAATTTGATGATGGCAATTTTTTCATTAAAAACGCAAACTTGTTCGATGGAATATGTCCCGAAAGTAGTCTAAGAATAGATCTTATGAAGTTTGCGGTGCACTTACTCTTACTCTTTTTAAACACATGAGAACGAAAAGTTAATAACAAACTTAGGAAGCCTATCCATTGTTATAAATGGTGCTCCCATAATTGGTTGCTAAAATAAAACAATTATCACTATTACAGCCCTTCACAAATCTACTGTTGAACGTAGGTCTTCATTGTGGAGCGCCACAAAGCAAGGACTTGAGCCACCTGCGTCCATTGACTTCTTGCATTTCTTACTAGGACGTCACTCCATCTAGTGAAGGGGGGGGGGGGCCCTTCAATACGCCTACCGGTCCGAGGCTTTCACTCGAGAACTTTCCTTCCCCACCGGTTTTTTTAATATAAGATAAGGTGACAAACGAGCACACAGTCTACCCGATGGTGAGTGGTTGCTGTGGCCCATAGACATCTACATCTATCTTCGATTTGGAATCAAAATGTGATGAAGATGCGTTGTCACCCCTGAGGACTAAGATGAAAACCTCGTTTCCAGTAAAAAGGGTCTCCGGTTCTCCAAACACTCACCAAACGAAACACAGCAGCATTAAGTTACTATTTTATGGTGGTATTCCGTGAGAGCGTGCTCCTTCCCGGTCTGATTCGTGCTACAACTATACTACTAATATGAATACTATTGCCAACCAATTGTCATTTCACGTTAGTGATCTATTGGAGTATATTGGTTATGTTACGGTCCTCAGTTGCCACGACAAAATTCGACTGGGATAGGGCCCATCAGTACTCTAACTCGACGAGCAACCCGAGGGTCGGGCCCAATGGCCTATGGAGAACTATTATATTATAATGGCTGTACAACCAAAGTTCCGTAGGTAGGGTCGAACACAAGATATCGTCAGGGTAAGTAAAGGTAGGTGGGTGAGTAGTGTGAGAAAGTGTGTAATGTGACCTGACTTCATCGATGTAATCTTCAGCAGAACTGCATGCGTTGGCACGCTCCACAAGGCGCAATCACTACAGTGACCTTTCACCATTATCTAAACTCCAGTTTAACGTCACTTAGCACAAAATTATAATCTAAGAGGAAAGCGATCTCCTTCCGGGTCACAAAGTTTATCGTTCAACCGACAAAGCAAAATTTCTTCGTACGATATCAAAATGCCGCCGAGCAACTCGTCGAACCAAATTAATAGCAATTGAAGTTAAACTAATCACTCAACCTCAAAGAAAGCCTCGTTGTCAATTATACGAACAAATAA